>JADLZK010006218.1:0-49030 GCA_015847255.1 Hyparrhenia diplandra | reverse complement strand
TGCATCCGTACCATCGTGGAAAAGCTAGCCTAAGATGGAGTTTGATGACCTAGGACAACTCTCATAGGCTGTCACGCATGGGCCCCGCCTGTGAGCATCAAGAAGGACACCCGTTTCGTAAAGGGGCAACGCGGTCTTATCGTGCATACCACCACTCTCGAAGAGGAGAAGATGAAGATGATGGCCGAGGACATAGCAAACGCCGAATTTTGCTTTGGGGCAAGGGAGCCCGGCCCAAAGTTAACCAAACCGCTAGATGAAGACACTCATAAACCATATGACTGACGCCTCCAAGCCCGACAAACTTTTGAGTTCTTGGTCAATGCAAGGAAGGACGACGCTACCAGAGAATCATTCTATGAGACGCCCGTGATTGGGTCAAGACCGCAAATATTGTGGCTTCCATGATATGATCACTCACAACATCAACGCACCAATCTTCAAGCGCTGCCAGATTCGTGAGGGCTATACAACAGGGTCTCCCCAAGTTCAACAACAACATGAAGGTGGATAAGGAGCCCCTTCCCAGCAGGCATGATTGCTTTCGAGCACGCGGCATGGTTTCGCCAAGGATCCTAAGGGCAAAGGCCCAATGAAAGTGCCGACTTCCTCGAAAAGGGCAAAGCAAAGTGGTTCGGGGACCCTAGCCTTCCGCAAGTGTCCATGTAGAGCTCCAGTTATACGTGTTCGGTTTCCAAATAGCCAACAGAGAAGGGAGAGACCTCCAAATCAAGAGTGACATCTCGTGATAATCGCTGAACAAATGGCAAAGACAAAGAAGAAAAGCAATATCGTAGATATCGCCAGCCTTGCAAGGGAGCGAGAGAGATACGGCGAGGAGATGTACCAATCGAGAATCGTGAGGAGTACATGAAAGAACGAGAGGAGTCTCATTGGGACCGGCCCTTTCTTTAGGCATTGCCGAATGAATGCTTGAAGCTGCTCGCTAGGAATAATTGCCCTCAAATGCAAAGGAGCAATACCACGGGTACGACAGTATCGAAGTCAACCGCCCCATCTAGAAAGATCAGGGGCATGCTTCCCAGAGGATGATCGGCGCTTAAAAATGAAGACAACAAACCTCATGTCAAGAAGAGAATTGCGCAAGATCAAGCATGGGCCGATGTTGAGGATTCCGATGATGATCCGACTCTCAAGAGTATGTGTGGCAAAAGGGACAATGGTGCCTCCTCGTCTAAGGAAAGAGCCGTAAGAGAAGAGTCCATCGCCGTAAATAGGGAGCTTAAGGAAGCAAATGCTCTAACGCGAAACAAATATGGCGCTAAAGAAGAAAAAACTCAGAAGCTACCATATTCGCGTAAGAGTATTCTCGCAAGTGGACATTCGGCGCGATGTTAGCATGGTATTCTACATCCCGCTAGAGTTGATAAAGACGCGGCGAGCAAGCCCCTCAAGATTCACAGAGAAGGAAGATGCCTGCTCAAATGATGGTGCTTTTTTCTCGATGTTGACAAGAGGAGAGAGATGATGAATCTTTTGGCGAATTGACCATATCAAGGCAGGCAAAGGTTTGATAAGTCGAGGGAACATAATCATCTAAAGCCTCTATTTGAAAGGGTATCTCAATGGGAAGCCTTTGACTCATATGTTTGTCGATGGAGGAGCCGCTATTAATCTCATGCCATATATAACATTCAAAGAGCTAGAGATGATTGATGAGGATCTACTAGAGACGTAGACATTGAGCTCGGGGAGATTTCGCCGGGCAAATTCTCGCATACATGTGGAGCCGCTTGTGTTGATTTGACGATCGGTTCAAAACTATGGTCACTACCTTCTTCGTAATTGATAGTGTGGGACCCTACGCTTACCCCTTGGGAGAGATTGATCCATGCTAATTGTTGTGTCCCATCTACTATGCATCGATTCTCATCCAAAGGGGACTATGGCGAAGTTGAGGTAGTTCGCTGATGATTCCCGAGGATATTGCAAATCGGCGGGCATTGTGTCAACGATATGATGGTGTCAATGTTTCTCGTGCGGAAAGAGTTAAATGAAGGTCCCGTTAGTACTCATCACCGTGATCAACAAACCGATCCAAGCAAATAAGATTCATGATGGTTTTAATGGGAAACCCGATTGATGGTAAATAAAGGGAAACTTGGGCATGGTTTAAGTCCGGCCGAGCAAATTAGAAGAAATAGATATTGCTAATGGTGACAAATGAGGCCGAACTTATATCAGCTCAACTAGACCCAGATTTCGAAAGGAACTAATAGATCTCCTCAAAGAATTCAAGGATTGTTTTGCTTGGGATTATTCAGAGATGCCCGACTAGATCGCCGATTGTTGAACATCGACCGCCAATCAAGGAAGGATTTCAGCCCTACAAACAACCTCCTCGAAAGATTTATGAAGAGAAGGTATTGGCCGACGAAGAAAGAAATTGAGAGATTACTAGAAGCGATTTCATTCGCCATGCAGTATGTAGAATGGATTTCAAAGATAGTTCCCTTACAAGAAAAACGAAAAGATGAGGGTTTGTATAGATTTCGTAGATCTTAATAAAGCTACTCCTATGGATGGATATCCCATGCCGCTTGCCGACCGTTAGTGGATGCCGGGTATGAGATTATTAGCTTCATGGATGGGAATGCCGGATACAATCAAATCTTTATGGCCGCTGAAGATATATCAAGACCGCCAGTGTGTCCCGACATATTGGTTTGTTCGAATGGATTGTTATGACATTCGGGCTTAAAGAATGCCGGTGCAACTTATCGTGAGAGCCATGAATTATATCTTTCATGAGTTGATTGGCAAAATAGTTGAAGTCTACATTGATGATGTAGTCGCCAAGTCAAAGAGAGCTACAAGAAGCATCCGGCCGACCTCGAGGAGGACGTTGGAATGCACTAGGAAACATGGACTAAAGATGAATCCAAATAAGTGTGCCTTTGGGGTCACAAAATTTCGTGAATTCCTAGGATTTTGGTTCACAAAGGGGAATCAAAGTAGGGAAGAAAAAGCATGGAAGCCATAGAAAATATTGCTCCTCCTACCGATCTTACGTAATTATAGTCATTGCTTGGTAAAATCAATTTTGTGAGAAGGTTCATCTCTAATTTATCGTAAAGAGTCTTGCCGTTTTCCCTCTCGCTGAAAAACTCAAGAAGGCTCAAAAGTTTCTATGGAGTGACGCACACCGAAAGCATTGGACGAAATAAAAGGATATATGAAAACATCACCGCTTTGGTTCCTCCAAAACCGATAAACCTTTCGTTGTAATGTGAGCGCCGATGATTTAACTATAGGTCGGCCCTTATGCAAGAAGAAGATGGAAAAGAGCGAGTGGTAGCTTATCTTAGCCGAAAAGCTTTTAGACCCGAGACACGGTATTCGCTATAGAAAAGTTGTGTCTATGTGTTTACTGCAGCACTAAGTTTTGGGCACTATTTATCAATGCCGCACGCGCATAGTTTCCAAATTTCATGTGATTAAACACATGTTGTCAATGCCAATTTTAAAAGGAAGGATCGGTAAATGGGTGTTGGCATTATCCGAGTTTGATTTAAGGTATGAATCGCAAAGGCCAAGTAAAGGTCAAATTATTGTCGATTTTGTTACTCAACATCGTAACCCTTCACGATGACATGATTGGTATTACACCTTGGGCTTTATTCTTTGATGGATCATCTTGTGAAAAAGGAGGAGGTGCAGTGTTCTCACGATCTCACCCAAGGGGCATCTTTTGAGTTTGCTATTCCTATTGATGCCGCT
The DNA here is from genome assembly GCA_015847255.1 of Hyparrhenia diplandra. Lineage (NCBI taxonomy): Eukaryota > Viridiplantae > Streptophyta > Magnoliopsida > Poales > Poaceae > Hyparrhenia > Hyparrhenia diplandra. Next base: position 45,289 of record JADLZK010006218.1, on the reverse strand, counting down.
GTCACTAACAATCGCAGCAGTACGGCATTACTCGTGAGGGCTCTACCTTCTCATTGAAATGAAGCCGCTATGGTTGAAATCTTTGAGATTCCGGAACTAGTGATCAAGCAACCGACCGGGCGAGTATGAGTGTAAAATGACATTCTGAGGAGAATTATTATGAAGAGTGTCAAAGAATGCCGAGAATCTTCAAGATCGCGGATCTTTCATCACATCCCAAGGAGCATAACTAGAAGCTAACGGGTTAGCTCAAAGTTTCCTCGGGGTACAAGAACAATCAAGAAGTTCTCGCTGCATTTATGTGCTTTGTGGGGTCAAGGTACCACCAAACCGATAATGATTGAGAACTCAAATTACCAATACCTCAAAATCCTTCAAGAAAGTTTCTCGAAACTCGTGTACAATGCTATTAAGTTTGTGCTTTTGATGATCAGCTATATTACAAATCTCCGGATGGGGCAATCGCTTAAATGTCCGAGTCAAGAAGAAGCTAAGAAAGTAATGTATGAAGTACATGAAGGATTATGTGGTGCACACCAATCGGCTTACCAATGAAGTGGGTAATCGAGAACAAAGGTACTTTTTGGCCAACTATGCTTGAAGATTGTTTTGAGTATTACAAAGGATGTCAAGATTGTCAAAGGTTTGGTAATAATCGAGAGCCCGCATCAACATTAAACCCCATTGTTAAGCCTTGGCCATTCGTGAGGATGGGGTATAGATTTGATTGGCCGATCCACCTCCATCGAAAGCAAAGGCCATAAGTTTGTACTTTTGGCCACCGACATTTTACTAAGTGGGTTGAAGCTATCCCATTGAAAAAGTCACATCGTAGAATATGATTGAGTTTGTCAAAGAGCATATCATTTACAGTTTGGAATTCCCCGAACTATAACGACCGATCAAGCGAAGTGGGCTTTATATCCGCTGAATTTTGTGACTTTGCCGAGACATCGAATCAAGTTGTACAATTCATCCCCTTATTATGCACAAGCCAATGGTCGCCGAGGCTTCTAATAAAATTATGATTAAGATCATTCAAAGAGAAGATCAAGAGAAGCCTAGAAGATGGCATTTGGTTCTTAATGAAGCATTATGGGCTTATCTGATGGCATGTCATGGATCTACTAAGATATCTCCTTATGAATTAGTATATGGACACCATGCAAGATAAGCCATGGAGATGCAATCGATCCGTGACGGGTTGCATTACGTAAAGATTTGGTGAAAGAAGAATATAAGAATCTTATGATAGATGAGTTGAAGATCCGCATCAAATCCGCCTAAGAGCACCGGAAAACATCGAGAAAAATAAGATATGTGTCGCCAAATATTACAATAAGAAAGTCGAAGTTAAAGAGTTTGCCAAAGGGGACCTCGCTTGGAAAGCATTGTTGCCGCCGGAACCAAAGACAAAGCATTCGGCAAATGGTCACCCAATTGGGAAGGACCTTTAGAGTATTGAGGTGTGTACCGAATGCATATATTTTGATATCTTTACAAGGGCAAGAATTCAAGTCAAAGAATTAACGGAGATTCTTGAAGAAATATTATCCAAGCGCTGAGGTTGGAGCTTGAAAGAATTAAAATCCCGATGTAGCCGATGTACCTAAAGCACGCCATAGCAGAAAAAATACTCCACGGATGGGGAATAGCCAGCATATAAGTGATATGTTGCCTTCAGGACAAAAATCACACACCGACTAAATACGCTTGTTCATACAAAGTCGCATACAAATAATTCGTACTAAGGCATTTAATTAGGAAAATAGTTATCGAGGGAATTCGGCGATGAAATTATACAAGCAGAGGACAACAAGAAAAGCCAACATGATTTTATTAAAAGGGCATAGCCACCGCACTAAAGGTACACAGTATTTTTTACATTCTTCTAGTCAAAGAGGCTATTAAGAATGTACCTTCAGCGGCCAAACGCCAGCCTTCATCCTCATACCGGGCCCCTCGGCGCTGCCTTTTGCTTCGATCACTTGCCCGGTCGCCTTCAATCAAACGATTAAACCTCCTCGCCACACCTACAAAGGAGGATTGCTTCGTAAGAATGAATCATGAAAGGAGAATCCATCGAGGTAGCAACGAAGCTTTCATTGTCGCTTCGCATGAAGCGCCCCGAGCTTCATCAAGCTTGTCATATTCCTCTTCACATCTTCTATGTCTTCAATGGTTTGCTCATGTGCTTCCCTGCTCCACCCCGAGCGCTTCCTCGTGCCGCCGCAGTCGACGCGAGTGTCGCAATCTCAAAGATCACGAGGACTTGAGAAATCATTGAGAAAGAAGGTCGATTTGGCATGAAGAAAGCCGCCAAAAGCATACAGAAAAGGAACTTACCCATTGCTCGAGGTTAGGGTTGGCTAAATGCTTCAGATCTCAAAGGAAAAAGAAGGAAAAATCTGAGTATGAAAGAGGTCCGATGATTGCCGAGGGATTTCCTTGTATTTATATACGTAAAGAAGGCCAAGAGGGAAATTGAAACCGACCGTGAGAAAACAAAAAGATTTATTCGGTGCTTATCTTGAGAAGTGGAAGCGACCAGCTTGCCGATTCACAATTGGTGGAAATTCGCGACCCGAGTCCCAAGAGGCAACTAAAGGGTTGAAACAAAGGTTGCAGAAACTTCCGTGAGAATGGGCCTTGGTGATTTTAGCCTAGTGAAAACTTGGCCCGAAGTTTTAGCAAATCAGTCAATTCCGGCAAAAGGATATCTTTTACTTCAAAAATTGAGGGGCATATGTTAACACCAAAATTTGCAAAGTCCGATGACAGATAGGCCGGCACACGATGGTTCTGGTAAGGAGTCATTCAAGCTAGCAGTGAAGACAAATGGCGGTGCTGCGGGCATTCTCGAAGCCGCCGTTATTCAAATTAGAAGCCCGAGTCCGAGAAGGAGCCGAAAGCATGAGATGGTTCGCAAGCATGGAGCATTAAGGAAGGTATTCGAACGAGGGCCCACATCACGCATACAATTTCACGAATCCGGTGAAGACTTGGAGGACAATGTATCTTAGCTAGATATTTTCGTTTTGTTTATTCGTAATTAGTTAGGACTCGCCAAGCCCAGGGTATAAATATGAGACCAAATCAATACAACAAACCCGCTCCGGCCTTGGCTCCCGCCACCCTTCGAGTCCGGGCCGTGTCGCCGATCTATATCATGAGGATTCATCGACCCGGCCGACCTCCGTAGTACCGCAACCTTGCACCATGTCTAGTATCGTCAGCGGATTTAGATTATTGCAAGTAGTCTTGTTCACGCTTAGTATCGTCAGCGGATTTAAGCTATCAGGGGCAAGAGGGTTCTTTTGTCGATCATGAGCCATCCGGTGGGCTAAGGTCCGCTAAGAGCTAGTTATTGGCTTCATTAGATCCGCAAATCTAATGGATTCATTAAGTTACCAAGTGGTGCATGTTTCTTATCTGTTTATTTATTTATTATGATTGTACACACTTTTTGCCCAATTTAGATTGATGAGGCTCTGGCTTTATCTTTTGTTAGATCTAGACGCCATCAATGCCGCTCACTATTTATTTTGTCATGACAATAGATCTATCTATTCTTTCATAGCCGAGCCTAGATCAATCTAGGTTTTCACGTGTTGTGGGTTCGTATAATGCTTAGATCTTGAAAGGACTATATCATTCTAAGTGGATATAGATCTTTGGGTTACTTCTAGAGCTAGTCATCCTAAGTGGACTAGAGATCGCTTAATCTGATAGGTTTTTACGTATGAGTTCCTTCTTCATGGACCCCGATTCGGCAAGCTTGCCGAACACGTTATGCTTTCACGCGGTAATGAGTATCTCGTAATGATATTTATGATTTACCTTTTTTTATTTATCATGTTGTCAATTAATTCGATCTATGCAATAGAGCTTTACGATAGCACATCACGATGATCGACTTTTATTTGTTCAAACATGTTTTTTATGGTCATTCGCAATCAAGCACTACATTACATTTATACATGCTTACCGAATGCATTCATTATTTGTCCACGTGATAGCTCTCATAACTATATGTCTTTACATCCGCCTTAGAGCCATACATGCGGAATTGTCTTGGTCTCACCAGTGCATGTTCCGATCTCACGCTTACTTCCTTGTCAATTAACAAAGTCAAATTGATCGGCACGCCTCAAGACACTCTCAGGCAATGAGTAAAGCCACCTATTCTCGCTTGTCGCTGTGTGCTTGGCCAGAGTCGTCGCTTTTGTGCCTACACTGGACCAAGTTTTGCATTGTACTTTGGAGCAACACCTCATACTTCCCCACCATCCGGGGAGCCCACCGTAACCCTCTCTCCATGTCATGTTCACTCACGAACTCCGCCACAAAGAGGTTGTCGCCCTTGTCACCGATAGCCCCGATCTTGAGTCCTATTGGGTTCCCCACACATGTTTCATGGCCAATCGCATCCATCCCAACGAACATAGGGACCGCGGACGTAACCTTCCCAAACAAAGCCCACTCCACCGAGGCGCTTCATCCAACTCTTCATCATCATCAAGTCCAGACCTCATCTTCCTCCTCCTCCGGCCGCTTTCAACTTCTAGAGAAGGTCCGAGACGTTAGGGTTTGGGGTCGATCCCTCCCCAGCTCCACGCCATCCGACGCCCCGAAAGCAGAGCTAGGTGGCACAAGGGATGGCCTGCTTAGAGATCGAACAGCCAACACAAATCAATCCCGCTTCACTAAGCTGCACCACCGCCCCTATAGAAGAGATTAGCTCACGCTCAAAATTTGTCCAATGGAAAGTGGATCTCGTAACTTTGCTTGGTTCCTAGACAGTAGAGATTATAGATCGAGAGCTAAAACAAGTAGATCGAGGTATACAAAGAGATCGGCCTCAAACCCTAAATCCTCTCAACACCAACAATATGGATGCAAAGTAAAGTAAATCAAGCACACGGTGACACTACGTGATTTATCCCGTGGGTTCGCCTTTTTTACCAAGGCTTGCCTAAGTCCACGTTGTTGAGGTTCCATAAAGGAATGAGCTCACCACAAAGGTTTGCCTCTTTGACTCGCTCACAAGTCTAGAAACCAATCCTAGAGATGTGGGGTAATGTATTAGATGCAAGAGAGTGTTACAAACCTCCCTAGGGTGCCACACAAGTTGGCAAGCTCAAGGGGCTTACGACTAGCGGCTAGGAGCAAGCTCCAAGAGAAAAGGACCACAACCGCCCGCCAAAGTGCGAACCAAGTGCCTCTAGAACGATGAAGATCGGAGCTCTCTTCCATCGAAAGCAGAAGCCCTCACACTCAAGAATCGATGGATTTGCTTGAGGGAGTGAGGAGCTTCAATGGAGGAGAGAGAGCCGAGCACTTGGAGAGTTCCCCGCCGTGAATGAGCAGAGAGGAAGAAGGTGACCATTGGGGTAGAAAAGGAAAGTATAAATACTCCTCCCCAATCCGTCGATCATGAGCGGCACCGCCGCCGTGCTTAGTCATTGAAGTGTAGAAAGAATTTGATTACTACTAAGTCCGAGTCGGAGGTTATGTGGTGTGAAAATGAGCATTTGGTTGCACGCTTTGACACAAAGGGTTCTAATCCCTTAATAGTAGTACGTGTCCTATACTCAAATTCAAACCGCAAAATGAATATAAACCTCCTTTCTTGAAGTACCATCTATAAATCGAATTGGGGTACTCCTCCTTTAGGTTTGCAATGTCCTCTTGGCTTGTTGCTCGCTTGTCAACTCGATAAATCTCATTAGTCCTCTATTTAGATTGTCATCAACACCAAAACCCACAATAGAGGTTGATTGCACTTACAATCTCCCCTTTTTGGTGATTGGTGACAACCTAATTAGAGCTTACAAAAGATAGTCAAATAATAGAGATTTTTGACCCATGGGAGTAGGTACCTCCCCCTAAATATGTGAATGAGCCTTGAATGCTCAAAATGATGTCTTATAACATGAATCACATATTTAGGTGGTGAGACCTCCCCCTAAATGTGTGAGAGAGATTTGAATTCTCGCTTTGACATAGAAGGTCAAGTTTCACACATTTAGGTGATGTAGGGACCTCCCCTACATCCATGCCTCGCTCAAGGGTGTCAAGTGCTATCATATGTGTCGAAGAATATACGTGATGCAATATGACAATTTAAGCACATAGAGCAACATGTTTGTTTTGACCCTGAGCGGCACCGCCTCCCTCGTCAAAAACAGACCGGCCGCCAACAAGTAATCCACAAAGATGAAACATATATAGATATGAATAAACAACATGAGTATGACAAGCTAAATATCACAAACCAAACACATGTCCATAAACCATACGAAGAGAGTCAAATAAGTCGCATTATTACAAGTTCACAAATAGTTTTGAGACCTACTCTCAAGTTCTAACTCTCTAGGACATGCTAAAGAACAAAACAAATAGCCGAAGGCGCGAAAAGTTTTGACCCCTCTAATTTTTCCCCCCGGCACAAAGCACCAAAAAGGAGAAAAGAAAAGAGAGATCAGTCACCAAGAGCCGCCTCTCCTCCTCGCCCCTCCCTTCGCCGTCGCCGCTCCCCTCCTCCTCCTCTCAAGAGTAGACCACAGCCCTACCCTACGGTGTGAGTAGTGGAGGTGAAGCATGTAGAGCGCCGAGGTGGATCCTCTCGGGTCCCGGGGCTCACACAAAGTCACCAAGTGTCTCATCCCCAAGCTCAGTCCGTATGGTGTCCTCCCGACTAACTAACTCGCATAAGCCGAAAGGTCAAAGCGTGGTGGAGAAGGGACAGTGAAAGTGGTGTGACTCCCCGACGCCTCTCGCCCCTCCCCTCCGCGCTACGCTCAACCCCGTGGAGCGCGCGCCGAGTAGGTGCAAGTCTCAAACATGGCCTTCATCCATGTGGTCATCTTCTTCTTGAAGTCGCCGCCACTCTTCCTAGCTCTAGCATGAGGCTCTCCCCCTCGAACCCTCCCCGAGGAGAGAGTGGAGTGTCCTCTCTAGCCGAGCCTCCTCAAGCCGCCGCCGCCGGCATGTTCCGCCCGAGGTTGTATGCCTTGTGATCATCCTGCCTTGTTGAACCTCAAGCCGGATACCCTCTCAATCACATACATGATATAGGGAGCATAGGGCAAGCTCTTCCTACCATCATCCATAGCATCGCCCAACTCCATCCACAAGTATGCGCACAATGAAACTCTCACCTCCCGGAGCAAGTCCGCTAGCAAGTTCTTCAACCAACCATGCAAGTTAGAGGCTACACCATCCTTGGGATCAATGGTGTTTCGAGAAGGTTGTTCGTAATATAGTAAAAGCCGCTTGCTCAAACCTCTCACCAAACCATCCGCCTTTGCCGGGCTCTCTCCACATGTATCCGCGCTTGTAGCATCTAGCTTCTTCTCTCTATGGATAGGAGTGAAGCTCCCGTGCTTCCTCGCCAAAACCAAGAATCCTCGCTGAATGTGACAAAATCAACCGAGTAGTGAACACCCCTCGCCCATCCAAAGGAATCACATCACCATTCTCCAGGTAGTAGGTGGCATGGAACTCCACCAAGAATCTCAAAGATTCCGGTCATACCGAACTCCATGATGTTCTTCACCATGCTTCTCACAAGCCCCGATGGCTCTATCAATCTCAGTTCACTCTTCTCCTTCGAGCCTCCCACCAATATAGTGCATCCGTCTAATACTGGGCTTTCTTCTTGGTGACCACAGAGGCATAGAAGTCGAATGAAACACATTCCAAAACCTATAGTCAACCCCAAGATCCTTGGGAGAAGTATAGGGGCTTACCCTTCCGCTTCGTGGCTCAACTTTACTCCCCTCGGGAGTAGTAAACCCTCCCGTGAGCCTTGCCGCCATCCGAGGTCTCCCTCACCAGTATCTCCTCCTCATAATCTCATGTAGAAGTCATTGTAGGTCCATATGTCAAGAGGAGTGCTTGACAGCCAATCTCCGGGATTTTCTTGCCATACCTCACCAAGCCCGGTGTCCGCCTCTCCCTCTCCCCGGCCGCCGCTTTCGCTTGTGGGTCTTCCATGTGGAGTGGAAGAGGGACCTCGCCCGCCCCCCTCGTGAGGAAAAGTCTTATGCGTAGCCTTCCTCTTGGCACCCTTACTTCCTTCACCTTGCTCCATCTATGCGTGCAAAGGATCCAAATCGCCATCGGTGCTGGTGTGAGAGATAGATATATAGGAGTGTTAAGTATCGCGATAAGAGAGGTGTTGAACTAATCGACAAGCTAGTCAAGTTTTGAATCATCCCCGAAGCGGCACCGCCGCCTCCGTTGCTTGTCGGCTATTTCAGCAATTGTCTTATGCAATAGTTAAAACCCATATGTATCTATCTACCATTCCAAATGTAAAACTCGTAAACGTGATTCAAATTGAAAAAGTGATAAAATTTGCCATGGATTGAGTTTAAGAATGAATTTTCTTTGACAATGGGATTCAACTTGATTTGTTCTAAGGATTTGTTTGAAAAGTAATTGAAGATGAGCAAAGAAAAACACTTTGCTCGCCATTGGTGGCAAGTGCCACTTGGCACCCCATGCATGTCATGGGTGGAGTTCATCTCCAACTTCCAAACCAAATCAATCCAACAATTTTCCCACTATATCTAGAACCTTCATGTGGATATAGAATCACCAAAGAACTCTACCGAGTTGTAATGCAGGGTTCTATCCAAGCCTGCGGTCACAAACAACTCCCGTAAGGCAATGGAAGCATAGCTACGGTGACTTCGTTGTAACTAGGATAGAACACTAGTCGTTACCTTGTAAAGAGTTCGGTGTTTGGTTCCTCTACGGACAACCCTCTCTCAGATCCGACTAGGATCGGAGCGAGTTCCTTGGCTCCTTGACTATAAAAGGCGGCCAAGGGACACCTCGTAGAGGAGAGCGAGATAGAACATACAGAACACAAGCTTGGCCTTGACCAAGCCGAGCTTCACCGCCGATTCCCTGCCAACCCCATCAATCGAAAACAAGCTCACACCGACCGACGAAGGTCTTTACTGATCCTTGATCGAGGGCCCGAACCAAGATAAAACCCCGCTCTCAATGTCACCGCGCAACAAACCGCCGGCTCCCGAGGTTCGCCGAGGCCCGAACAAATCGCCCGGTTCACCCCGCGGGCAGTCTCGGTCGTAAAACATCGACAGCCTAGCGCGCCGTAGGGGCTCGTCGACTTAGCACGAGGGTCCGACGGACCACGACATCATGAGTACATCGACGAGGAAGACAATCATCTTCAGATCATGGGCTTGCGAGATCGACGACGACGGCGAAAACTCGGCCCGCACCATCAAGGAACCCAAGACCGAAGAACCGAACTCGTCGAAAAGCTCCAAAGAATCGACGACAGCCGGCCGCCTCGAAGATGGAGAACAAACTCGAAGCTTGCTCGAACCAAAGCACGGAAGGGCTCAAACCCGAAACCAACTCGGGGAAGGTAGTCAAACAGGCCCGAGTACGGACCGAGCAACTCGGCACGACTCCAACTCCCGCTTGATAAGGGAAGCTACTCCAACTCGAAACTTTTTCAACCAACACTACTCCAACTCCTGAGAAAGAAGGCGAATTCGATATAACCCCTCGGATACCAGTCCGTATTGCCTTTTCAATTTCCTACGATTACGCAACGCAAAGATACGCCAGATTCAAGGAGCGCCAGACTACTCAAGAGAAGATTGAGATTCCTTTGGGCGGCGCAAAGAGGGCTCATATTGACAAGAACCCCCAGAGGACTGCATCATCCACATCGGCCAAGAACCTCAAGAAAGCCGATCGTCGCGGCAACGGGACAAACAGGAGGAACAACATCATAAGGTCTATCCTGCAGCGGAAGGAGTGGCGCCCAAAGCTACAGCTGCAAAGGAAATCTTCATGGTGGCTACAACGGTGCTCCACTTAACCGCCCAAAGGCCCCCGACATCGTCCACTCGACGGCGGCCTATCCAACATCTCGACGGACGAAAGAACCCTCGACGACGAAAGAGAACAACACCAACGCCAAAGAAAGGCTAAGAAGAAACAAGCTGAAGGGAGGACGCCGAATCGCATGGCCGCGCCGCATGCAAGCTCGAAAGCAAGTATCGCCGATCTACACGAATACGAGGTTGAAATCGAAAGAGAAGCCGAGGACGATCGAAGGCAACCCGAGAGACTACAAGGGTTGATTGACCGCCCGAAGATCAAGCATGCACTGAATGACGAGGAGAGACTCATCAAGGAGGCATTGCAAAAGGCTGTCCGAGAAAGAGACCCTGGGACGCCGCAAATGAAAGCAAACAGCTCTCATGTTCCAAGAAGTCGATCCAACGCCTTTGAAAGGTCGGAAGGCCGAGGGTTCCAAAGAACCCAAGCCACCCCGAGGGATGGCGCATAGCACTGAGAGACCCCCAAGGGAAAGCCCCGCACCAAGACTAAGCCGACGAGAAGAAGTCGCGAATCAACATATCGACCTACCGAACTCATCCAAGAGGAGGAAGAACCTCGTGAGGATTTGAAGAGACAACGACGGAAAGCTACGACAGTTTCCTTGCTTCACCGAAAAGATTACAAGAAGTCAAGCTACCCCCAAAGTTCAAGCCTTCAAACCACTCAAAATACGATGGGAAAACAGAGCCCGCATAATGGCTCGCACAATCCATTGAGCTGGGCGGAGGAGATGATGACGCAAAAGCCGCCTTCTTTCCCATGGCCCTAGAGGCTCTACCACTCCAATGGTTTGACAAGATCGAAGAGGGCTCAATCCGACATCGGGAAGACTTACGTAAAGCATTCTCAGAAGCAACTTCGCAGAATCATCACCCATCCTATTACTCAGCCGAGTTGAAAAGCCTCAAGCGTAAGCCGAGAACCCCCGAGAGATTACTACCAAAGATTTGGGGAGATGAGATCCCAAGTGCATGACATCACCGAAAGGGAAGTGATAGACGCCTTCGTAACAAGATTTTCTCAAGATGGTAGTTCTCGTTTTTCTACAAGGACAACCCGAGGACAAACGGTAACAGCTTCAAGCTTACATCGTTAAAAAGATGATCGGAGTCAAGAAAGAACCCGAGATCACTTTCCGCAGAGAAAGAACTCGAAACCCCGAAGAAAGATCGTAACAACTCTCAACAAAGAAAAGAAGCGAGGACCGCATAATACCGTCGCGATGGCGTAGATGTCAAAGAAACCTTACAAACGAGGGTTCAACAACAACAACAATGGCGACAGAAACGTAAGCAATATCAAGCTAGAAGACCTACCCCCGCATCTACCATCCCGGAGCTCCGCGACACGCCGAAAAACCGTACTACTTTCCCCAGAAAAGTACAAGGGAGGAAACAACTCGCCGCCAAGGGAAACAATCAAGAAAACAGAAAGAAGCCATTGAAGAGCCAAAGACGTGGGATTTTAAAGCAACGAGATCCTTGAACGTCATATTCTCCGAGTACCCGGATCAAAGAGCAAAGACAAGACAAGCTAGCACTCCGATCAATCATGGCAAACCCGCAGCATCGCTACCTCCTCAATTGGTCCCAATATCCGATCGAGCCACTAGGAGGATCAATGGACAAGCGTGGCAACGCCGCCTGTATCCTTTGGTGCTAGAGCCCACAATAGCAGAGTGACCGTTACCAAAGTGTTGATCGACGGCGGAGCTGGGTTGAACATCATATTCTCGTAAACACCGACAAGATGGGACTAGACCTCTCCTCCTGACTTATCGCTCCTTCAAGCACTCCTTTTTATGGAATAGTACCCGGACGAAGCAGCTATACCAGCTTGACAAGTCACCTTGCCGCTTACATTTGATCTCCATCAAATTACCTGGACAGAGTACATCAAGTTCGGCGGCGAGATCTCGAGTCACCATACCACGCCATTATGGGAAGACCCGCTATTGCAAAATTCATGGCTATCCCACACTACCCGTATCTTCTACTAAAGATGCCGGCACCTTTTGGGGTTCTTTCCATCAAAGGAGACCTCAAGAAAGCATTCGAAAGTGACGTACGCAAGCCGTGGAAATCGCAAACAAGACAGGGAGCTCTTGGAGAGAAAGGAACTCAACCGGATGGCGTAAGATACAAATCCAGGAACTCGAGATACCGGCCAAGAAGCAAGCAATTCCGATTCCACCGTAAGAGGCCGACGTCAAGCACATTGATCTACAAACGGGCGATCCATCCAAGACGGCGATCATCGCCACCTATCTCCAAAATAGGAATTCGCGCTCACCACCTTCCTAAGGCAACACAAAGATATATTTGCCCGAAACCGCGCGACATGCCCGGGCGCATCAAGGAGCCGGCCGAAACAATGCAATTGACATCAATATGGGATCCAAACCCATCAAGCAAAGACTAAGGAGGTTTTCACCGTAAAAGAAGGAAGCCATCAAAAAGGAGATTGCAAAACTACTCGCAGCAGATTCATCGAGAAATCCTACATCCTGACCGGGCTAGCCAACCCGGTTCGTTCGAAGAAGAACACCCTCGGGGGCGAATGTGTGTGGACTACACAGCACTGAATAAGCATTGCCCAAAAGATCCCTTCGGGCTACCAAGGATCGACCAAATAGTTGACTCTGACAAAGAAAGATCGCTCTACTATCATTCTTGGATCGCTACTCGATATCACCGATCGCACTAAAGAAAGAAGATCGAGAGCAAAACCTCTTTCATCACCCCTTCGGTGCCTATCGCTACAAAACAATGTCCTTCGGATTGAAGAACGCCGGAGCAACGTGATCAAAGAGCGATACTGCACTTGTTTGGGAGAGCAGATTGGCAAAATGCCGGCTTACGTGAGACGACGTGGTGGTGAAGACTAGAGAACCGTAAACTCGATTCAAGATCCGAAGAGACTTTCAAGAACCTCAACAAGTGGAAGTGGAAGCTCAACCCAACAAAATGCATCTTTGGAGTACCTTCGGGATAGCTACCGGGATTCTTGGTCAAGAACAGAGGCATTGAAGCCAGCACCAAGCGCATCAAGGCCATCAACGAGATGACACAACCCCAAGTATCAAGGACGCCCAAAAGCTCACAGGGTGCATGGCGGCACTCAACGGATTCATATCCAAGCTTGGAGAGAAAGGGCTACCCTTCTTCAAACTCATCAAGACGAAAGGAGAATTCAAGTGGACAGAGGAGGCCGACAAAGCATTTGAAGAACTCAAGCAAAGACCTTACAACACCTCCAAATCCTAACACCTCCAAAGGATCAAGAAGAACTACCGCTATACATAGCAAAGAACGAATACAAAGGGTCACCTCAAAGAATCATCGTGGAAAGAGAAGAGCCCGAAAGCAACCTTACAAGGTCCAGAGGCCAGTTTACTATGTGAGCGGTTCTATCTCGAGTCCAAGGCTCGATACCCTCACGCACAAAAACTACTCTATACCATACCGATCACATCAAGGAAGCTACGACACTACTTCGACAAATACAAGATAACAAAGGGTAACCGACTCACCACTAGGCGACATCCCGAGGAACGAGATTCGACAAAGCCGCGATATCAAAATGGGCAAAGAGAACTCGAGCAATGAATCTAGAGTTCACCCCAAGAAGAGCAATCAAATCCCGTGCGCCACCGGATTTCATAGCAGAATGGACGGAACTCCAACAACCCATATCCGACGCGACATCAAGAAACATTGGAACATGTACTTCGATGGATCGTTGAAGCTAGGGGAGCAGGAGCCGGATTTTATTCATATCTCCGTAAGGAAGACAACTCAAGTACGTCTTTGCAAATCATGTGGCAAGCAACAAAAACAACGAGGCAAAGTATGAAGCACTCATCCATGGCCTCAAGATAGCAAGAACTCGGGGAATCAAGAGACTACAAGTATACGGCGACTCGCGGTTGTCATCAATCAAGTCAACAAGGACTGGACTTCACAAAGGACAACATGGGCCTCTATTGCGCTGTGGCACGCAAGCCGAAAAGAACTTCCAAGGCCTAGAGATCCTACACGCCCTCGAGACGCCGAACGCGGGCAGCAGACGTAAGCTAGCCAAGCTCGGATCCGACAGAGCCCAAGTCCCACCGTGAATATTCATCGAAGAACTCTTGAAACCATCCATCATGGAGAACCCGAGAAGAAAAACAACATGGAGCAATCAGCTCTAAACGGAGTAATGATAATCTCTCCGTGTCGAAGAACAACTCCCTCGGATCGAAGACATCATAAACTTCATCAAGAACAAGACACTACCCAAGACAAAGCTGAAGCAACCGTGATCTTGAGAAGAAGCAAGAACTACATGCTCATCAAGGACAAGCTTTATAAGAGAGCAAAGATCATCGAGTACTACTCAAATGCATAAGCTCGAGAAGAAGGAAGGGACATCCTCCAAGAAATCCACTCGATCTTTGTGGAAACCACGCAGCGTCAAGAACCCTCGTGGGAAAAAGCATTCGTAACAGGATACTACCGCCAACAGCCCCTCAAAGACGCAGAAGAACTCATCAAAAATGCAAAGGATGCCGATGTTCGCAAGGCAAGCGCATGTGCCAAAGACACAACCCGACCGCATACCACCATCATGGCCTTTCGTCGTCTGGGGACCGGATCAAGTCGACCACTCAAGAGAGCAAAGGGAGGATATGAGTACATCTACGCCGCCATCGACAAATTCACCAAGTGGATAGAATACAAGCCATTGGTCACCTTCAGCTCCACCAAAGCAAATCGAGTTCATCCAAGAGATCATGCACAGATTTGGGATGCCCAACAGATCATCAATCGACCTCGATCACCGCTCACTCGGCGGTAGAATTTGAAGATCGGGCACAAGATTGTGGCATACGGATAGACTACGCCTCCGTAGCACACCCTCGTGGCTAACGGACAAGTCGAGAGAGCAAACGGACTCATCCTTGCCGGACTAAAGCCAAGATTATACGAAGAACTCAAGGACTACGGAGCCAAATGGATTGAAGAACTCCCAAATGTTGTCTGGGGCCTAAGAACTCAAATCACCAGAGCAACAAGCTACTCACCCTTCTTCCTAACCTATGGATCGGAAGCCGCTCTACCTAAGCGGACCTCATATGGAGCTCTCCAAGGATCGAGCAATTTGAAGAAGGGGAAGGAGAAATGCACAAGAAGACTAGAAATCGACCGTGCGTAAGAAGTCGAACAAACGCCATCCTACGTAATCGCAAGGTATCCGCAAGGACTCGAAAGGCACTACGACAAGAGCACACGTCCCAAGAAAACTCAACCCGAGATCAAGTACTCAAGAGGAGCCAAAAGACGGAAGGCAAGCACAAACCGCTCGGCCCATGGGAAGGTCCATATATCGTCAAAGGAGTACTGGGACCAGGAACCTACAAGCTAATGACAATGCAAGGAGAAGAAATCAGAAACTCTTGGCACATAAACCAACTCGGAAGAAATCGAAAACTTTTCGGCCCATTGCCGGGATAGGTTTAAAATCTATTCGTAGTAATAACGTTAAGAAACGCCAACAAGCATTTCTCGGCCCGTTGTCGGGATAGGTTTAAAATCTATTCGTAGTAATAACGTTAAGAAACGCCAATAGCAAGCACATCTATATTTTATGGCCTTGCCTTGTTTATCGCCGACCGTGTTTTTACACTTACACGGCTCGGCCAGGCGCCACCACCCGCTAGCTTGGTCGCGGCACGCTAGAATCGCTCATCATGTACGAGTATTTGGCAACCCCGTTGGTTATTATTTAGCCTCACATACATGCGAGTAATTTTTGGCACATATAATTTTGAGCTCCTTGCATGCACCATATGCACAAATCTCGCTCCAAAGACACATGGTGGAGCATGTTATCCCCGAAGTGATAGAAATATATACATATATATGTGCGGCAATTGTGTTTTGTGTATGGTGCAACTTTTTGGTATTAAGAAAACCAGAAGTTAAATATAATAGCAGGTTCCCCTAGTGGTGGTACTATACGGATATTTTTTACAATCTAGATTTGCTTTTCTAGAGGTACGAGCTTCCATAATTTTGTGTTAAATTGTTAGAAGCCTTGGAAGTTTATGAGTTTATTTTTTTTTTCCTTGCATTGCTTATATATATGATTATATGTTCTATGGGTTATATAATCCCGAAGTATTATTCTAAGACCACTATAAATACACCATGGAACAATACATATGCTTGGAAAATTCTGGGAAATAAATGAAACATGTATGGCTATTTATATAAGACCATTCTCTCTCTTTAGCATTATCTTTAATGCTTTGGTTTATTTACTTGAAGTAACCTGAAGAAAAACCATTGCACGAGACTTATTGGTATAGCAGACACTTGAATTTGGATTTGGGATTCATTTGTAACCTCCTTGAAGGGAGATATTACCTTGCATAGGTATGATTTCTAAACATGGTAATATTGGCTTACAACATTACATTAGTAGGGATAACAAATGATCCGAAGTCAACATGTTGCCCTTGCCTCTCTCGCTGCGTAACTAGCATGAGGTGTCATTTTCTAATACATAATACATTTCCCTAGGCAACTTGAAGTTGCTACAATAATACTAGAAGAATTAATATCTGAGTTTGTTTTGTGCGAAAACATAATATTTCTTCCCGATGAAGAAAACCATTTGTCCTTTCTTGGACTAATAAAGCCCCGAAGTGCATATCGGGACTCAGTTTAGAGTTATACACAGTCGTTGAAATGACAACGGGTATCAGAGGGAAATCATTGATTACAAGTAAGGTATGCCAAATGATATGGTAGAGTGACTACTCTATACAGCAATATGCTGGCTAGTAGCCATGTATACGCCACACCTAAACAAATATATTAATATCGACTTGCCGACTACCGTAAGATGGAAAGCGTGCAACAAGTAAGAATCCCACATCACAATAAAGCCGAAGCTAATTTTGATATTAATCAATTATCAGTCATAGTAGTTATCCTAGGCTCAAAAGTGCCATATGGAATTTGACAACTACATATGTTTCCTTGATGTATCTTTTACCATATGAAATTTTTGCTATCGGTTGAGAGTCTATCCCGTAAGGACATTGGTCTTTGTTGCTCTTGCCAAGCAACCAAAATAACATTTCCCTAGATAAATAAAAAATTCTTGGTCTTCTCATTCTATTAAAAGCTTCTCTCTTCATGCTGAAAAATGAATTGATCCAAGCCATGCTTTATATAGAATACAAAAATGTTGCAATAAATACAATGACTCAATTTTGCTCTATGGTACGAGTAATTGGGTCGTTTTTTGGGCAATAAAAAGGAGCTGGACTATGAAATAACAAAGTGCATCTACGAGCTTTTTGCTCGCAACCATGGCTACAAGCTAACGCGCTGAAAGCGCAATGCCACCATTAGTCTGTCTTTTCTCATGCATATGACCTAGAAGGTCAATATAACAATTGGTGAGCATTAGACCACTGAGGATTGTTTTGTCTAAGTTATGTGTTACGTCGGTAACTAAAGGAGCCAAGTCTAGATGACTACATATGTTTTTGTTGAAAGCAAGAACGCAAGAGCAATATTTTATACCTCACTAGAAGTTATGGTCTCAACAAGAAGTTGAGAATATATACTCCTCCCTGTAGAAGGAATTACATGCAACGCAAAAGATTCATGCAACTGCATTAATAAAGTCCAAGCTCACTTTGCATATAAAAAATAGTAATATACCCCCGTATGTAATATTTCCCGGATAAATCACCACCAAAGCATACATACACCACTTGAAGTTGGTGATTGGGGATTTTAGTATGCTATTAAATATCTCGCATTAGGGGAGATGAATGCCCATTTAGTGGAATGCCTTGATATTTATGAATCAAAACGACAAATCCAAACTAAACTAGTTGTTTAGTTATACTCGCTGTATAGCACGGAGTTATGCCGGATAATTGTATTGATGAGGAGCAACCAGATTGGTTAACAATAAATGAATGCTTCTACCCAAGTAGATTTGGATATACCCGGGATAAATTTTATATCCATTTGACATTGGCATTTTTAATCAAATTATGTGGGGACGCCCGCAAATAAGATCTAGTGGCCTATGTCACAAGCATATGCTCTTGTAGCAAGCTCACATTGTTTGTGATAAAACTCCTCTCATACTCTTGTAGCGAAATCACCCTGTTGGTGAGTTACCTCACGATGAGGTTCATCCTGGAGATGAAAATCCTAGCAATGTGCACATACTATAATGCTTGGAATGTGGAACAACAATGGATCTATCATTTTGAGAAATAATGAAGATCATTATTAAGATGTTTAAAGTCAGAGAATATGTGTCGACACTAGTTTACCTCTATAATTGCTAAATGAGTCTCTTTGTGAGAACCCAGATCCAGAACAAAGTCCATGGCAAGAGTGCTTGAAGCTCTCATTTTGGGTCAAATGAAATGTGCAATTGAGGTTGAACCAAAAATCGCTTACTAAGAACCATACCATGGAAGCCTAACACTGTTTGTTATCGATCCGTACTGAAGGGACCGTGCAGAGCTGATCGATGGGAGGATGTTGGGGAGCTTTTAGCTGAGATGATTAGGAACCAGCTGAACCTTGATGAAGTCACATTCGGGTTGATCATCGACTGTTTGTGCCAAAAAGGGCTAGTTGGCTATGGCGCTAAAGTTTTGGGGGAAATGATAAAGTTTGGGTGCTCACCTGATATTATCATGTATAATTCTCTTATCAATGGGTTTTTTGAAAATGGGAATGTGGATGATGCCCTCGAGCTATTAAAAAACATGTCATGCAAACGAAATGTTGTTACCTATAATTATAGGAAAAAGTCTACTTAACCCCTTGAACTATAGGGCTGTGACTACTCCTTTCCATAAACTTTAAAACCGTCTAACCAATAACCTAAACTTTCGCATACCGTCTAAATCACCCCCTAGACGGTTTTGCTAGGCGGTTTTGCCTACGTGGCGGCCAGCATGAGCGGTTTTGCCTGCGTGGCGTGCTGAGGTGGAATGTGATGCTGATTTTTTATTTTTTACAGTACCTCAGCATTGACATCAGCATGCAAACTGCACGGGGAGGGTCTCCTGTGCATGCCTCAACGTGGTCCGAGATGGTTTGCTCGGAACGGGAACCGAGCGGAGCGGAATGGATTTAGGGTAGCTCCCCCCTCTTAAAAAAAGGCACTCCCGAGGAAATGCAGATTGTTACGCCCACTCTGAAAATGCCCAATTCTTCTCGGGCTTTCAACGTGCAGACGCCATAATACCTTCGCGTTTGTATCTGTCGCCCACTCAGAAAATGCCTCAACGTGCAGCCTGCCTTTCCAAGTCCCAGTCGCAGACGGATCCTTGAACAGATCAACAACATTCATGTAGTGAGTCAAGGACGCCTGCGCCACTTGCGTAATGCCCCGTGAACGTGAGATCCTCAGAAACCACTCACCACAACGTACGCGGCCTGCGCTGTGTAGTGTGTACATAGTCGACGTTCCCATCGGTATATGTACCAGCTGATAATTTCGTGGATCCGAAGTTTCAGAAGGCCATGGCCGCTAGCCACGAGCACAAGAGATCGAGCACCTCGACCAGCCCTACTACGGCCCGCCCATCCCTCCGGCAGCACTGGTGACGACGACCGGTGCCGGCGGCGTCCACCCCTAGCGCGCTGTGATGCTTACGCCCTCTTCTGCCACGCCTTCCGCGTGCTGACGCTCGTGCTCATCGCGCTCGGCGTCGTGGCGCTGGTGCTCTGACTCGTCTACCAGCCCAGCAGCCTCAAGGCGTACGTGGACTCTGCGCAGCTCAGCCGCTTCGACCTCACCACCAACTGCAATGGCACCCAGCAGCTGATGCTGCGCTACAACCTCACTCGTGGGCGTCAGCATCCGCAACCCGAACCGGAAGCAGGCTGTGCTGTACCGGCGTCGGGCCGCCATGGCCGTTGGCGTGGAGGGGTAGAGCTCGAGGTGGCTGGGTGTTGATGCCAGGGTGTGCGGGAGGGAGAGAGGAGCAGCTTAGGCCAAGTCCCGTCGCCGGGGAACTCGCCGCCGGCGACATTTCGCCGGTCAACATCGGCCTTCGTCGCGGTCAACGCGGGCTTACAAGCAGAGCCCACTGATCAGTTGTCCAAATCAGCATCATATTCCACCTCAGCACGCCACGCAGGCAAAACCGCTCATGCTAGACGCCACGTAGGCAAAACCGCCCAGCAAAACCGCCCCAGGGGGTGATTTAGACGGTATGCCAAAGTTTAGGTTATTGGTTAGACAGTTTTAAAGTTTATGGAAAGAAGTAGTCACAGCCATATACTTCAGGGGGTTAAGTAGACTTTTTCCTATAATTATATGTTGAAGGGTTTGTGTAGAGCCGAGCAATGGGAGGATGCCGGGAAGCTCGTAGCTGGGATGGTTAAGGATGAATGTCTCCCTAATGAAGTCACATTTAGTACCCTAATCAGTTATTTGTGCCAAAAAGGTTTTGTTGACTGTGCAATTGAAGTTTTTGAGAAAATGCCGAAGTACAATTGTATGCCTAATGTTATAATCTATAGCACCCTTATCAATGGCCTTTCTGAACAAGAGTGTGTAGATATGCCTTGAAGTTACTAAATGACATGCCCTGCAAGGCAGATACAATTTGCTACAGTGCTGCATTGAAAGGCTTGTGTAGGGTGGAGCAATGGGAGGATGCCGGAGGACTGATACTGGAGATGATTAGAAAGAACTGTCTGACAGATGAAGTCACATTCAGTATACTAATCAATAACTTGTGTCACAAAGGGTTTCTTGAGTCTGCAACTGAAGTTTCTAAGCTAACGCTTAGTATGAATGCATGCATGCCTAATGTTTTCATTTACAGTTCTCTCATTAATGGCTTTGCTGAACAAAACCGTGCTGAAGATGCTCTCAAGTTACTAAGAAACATGCCATGTGAGCCTGACACCATTTGCTACAGCGCTGCACTGAAGGGTTTGTGTAGAGCAAAGCGATGGGAAGATGCCAGGGAGCTTATAGCTGAGATGTTTAGAAAGCAGTTCCCCCTAGATGA
Source organism: Hyparrhenia diplandra (assembly GCA_015847255.1). NCBI lineage: Eukaryota > Viridiplantae > Streptophyta > Magnoliopsida > Poales > Poaceae > Hyparrhenia > Hyparrhenia diplandra. The sequence continues at coordinate 24,327 of JADLZK010006218.1, read as the reverse complement.
ATCAACATTCAGTATGCTCATTGGTTCATTGTGCCAGAATGGACTGGTTGACATGGCAACTGAAGTTTTTGAGCAAATGCCAGTGTATGGATGTGACCCTAATAGTAAGATTCACAGTTCCCTTGTCAATGGCTGTTCTGAGCAAAAGCGTGTGCATGAAGGCCTCAAGTTATTGAGCAGTATGCCATGAAAGCGTGCAACCAATTCCTGTTGTCTGTGTTGAAGAGCTTTGGATCCTAAGGATGGTAAAGATTCAAAATGACCAGGCTCAAGTTCATCATTGATTTGATGAATTTTCATTTTGTACTCATTAACTACTTGTACCGTTGTACCAGAAGAAAGTGCTTACTGAGCCAGATACAGTCAAGCGTGACCTCGCTCGCATCGTCAGAAACCTCAAGTCAGCAACCTCAAGCTCGTTGTCTTCCCCAACCGTTTCCTCAAGGAAGGCGCTGCGTGACTGGGACCTCTGGGCACCTTTTTCATCGTTGGACTCATCCTCTCCTGGTCGGTCAATAGCATCTCGATGGTTTATTCTTTGACCTACAAATTGAGTTAAAGACGGCCACCACTAAGATATTTGTGATATATATGCTCGCTTGCATTTTGTTCTTACGGAGTTATTTAGTCTCAGTGAACCAAATTATGAAAACTCATCATAGGAATCTTGTACGCAGGACAAACTTGATTCTCCATGTGCTTTACATTTATGAATTTTTATATTCATGCTTATGCAACTTTATATTTTGTAAGCCTGTTGTTCTCCTGAAGTAGTCAACCCTTATATCATTTCAGGTACATCTTCGTATCTTGTTTGTGTTAAAGTTACAAATATCTCACCTATCAGGCCTACCCAGAATATTTTATTGGAATTGCAAAGAGTGAAACAACTCGCTTCTTATTTTAAAAGATGTACATGACAATCTAGAATGCACTCTTTTTTAGCTATTAGATTTTTTTCCTACCACATGGTTTGCTCAGGCTGTTTTGCAAACAGCCCTTTCGAGAAGCCGCTAAGCTGACATGATTGTCAACCAACTAAATTATCTGAGGGGTCACTGGCAAATGCTCATCCATAGCAGTACGGTTATGAAATGATTTCCAACCTTAAGCCCATATACGTATTCCAAAATTTTAGTGGCACACTTCTAAGCCCTTATCAAACAGTAATGTGTGCTTAATAATTTTTCAACTCAAGCTTACTGAATTATAGAGACAGCCAACATGCAGCCCATGATTCCATAGCAGTTTGTTTGTGCTTGTACAGATCTTTGGTAACTGTAGTAAACTATATACAGGACTAATTCATATTTCTCTGATTGAAATATATGAGATACTAATCTACACTTAAACAGCAGAGTTACTTGGTGAACATATCTGATATTGTTTCCACTGCTGCAGGTTCATAGGGTGGCTGCTGGTTCAACATCATTAAGACATGCACGGTTTGACAGTCCCTGGTCAGCAGCAGAAAACGGCCGCGTTCAGCAAAGCCTGTGCAAAGTTTGGTTTTGGGCCTGTACCTATAAGTTTTCGATAATTTTGGATACAAGAAAGAGGAAGAACTTACCCTAGAGAGTGCAAGATTGCTCCAACCACAGAGCGCAACATTTTTTTTCAACATTTTTTCCTTTGACTCATTGATTTTTCCTAAGCTATTAACCTTTTTTTTTTTTTTGTGGTACAAACAATTAAACAGTGTAATCAATTGCAGTTTTTATATCGTACTAGTTAAATGCCCGTGCGTTGCTAGGGATAACTAAATTTTATATAAAAAAACATGAATCACATGATAAGATAACAATACTATGTAATTAAACAATGATATTAAAGTGATATTTAATCTAAACTAGTTTTGTGAAAATAACATAATCAATCATGGATTTCGTGGATTTGTAAACTCCATTTTATGGGCTTTTTTGTACAAGACCGAGAATATAATATGTACAGATGATTTTACATTCATATATTGTGCATATAACATCTACGTGTAGAGTCTAATAAACCATTTAGGAGTACCTAGGAATATCAAAATATATGGCGTTAGTTAAATAATATTTATACAATATAAATTGAATTAAAAATACATTGTATGTGTTAGTAGTCTTCTATTACCTCGCCTATTGCGTTAGAACCTTCTTCCATACAACATTCTTAGTGAACATTTCATTAACTGTTGGGTCTTCTTATCCTTACCTCTTTTTACATAGTGTATTTTTTTATTTTTTTCGATGCCATTCTTTCTAGTATTTTTCTTCTCCATATTTTTGGCCTCTACAACCGTGCGTTCGCATCAGGCGGGAGGGCGAGGATCTTGATATTTGCTCTTGACGTGGCTCTAGACATCGCAACATACAACCGACCGTGAGAGAACACCGGTGCGGGCAAATACACACTCACGATAAGGATAGTTTGTGTCGAGAACCCAGCGAGATTGGGCTGGAACCGACACGTGAATTGGGGAATTGGGAGGAGAGGAGGAGGATGTGGGTGAGGATGGCGGCGCGCGCGTGGGCGGCGGCAGCCGCGCCGGCCGTGGAGCGGGCGGCGGCGGAGGTCGGGGCGTGCGGGGCGCGGGTGGCGGTGGCGGTTGGGAGCTGAAAACGATAGATATGTTTTATTTGCTTGCTTATCCCCTAGAGATTACATGCCTCTTGCTTATATAGTCCCGGCTAGTGGGACTTGTAATCCAAGCAATCTCTATAAGGTTTCCTTATACGATCGAATACCTTTTACAAGCATATCCTATTTATTTATTTCCTAATAAGGGTCTCCCTTATAGATGAGATATCCCCTTGCACACAAAAAATTCCTAAGATAATCCTAACTTGAAGACGAAGCAAACTCGAACTCGTGACGGGAGAAGGAAGGCGGCGGCGGCAAGGGGCGCCGACCCTCCTTGCGGCTCGCCCCCGCCCCCTTCTCGGGCCGGCGGGCCGTCGCGTCGAGCCCAATTAGCCCGTCCCGGCTGGCCCACTTCGATCATGACATTTCCCCACCGTTCGACGAGGCGGCGCTGCCCATCGTGCCGCCCAACCCACCGTGGGTGGCGAAAGGCGCGTCGATCGGGGAAGTGACAACCCGGGCCCGGCGAGAGGACGAGAGGGCCGCACTTGTCGTTGTCGCCGTTGCGGATGCCGGGCGCCCTTGTCGGGGAAGGAGAAGTCGAGGTGGAGGTCGCCGGCGTAGATGCTGAACTTGAAGCTCGGCGGGGCCGCACGAAGGAACGCTCCGCCCATGCACGACGCATGATGGAGGCGCCGAGGGTGCCCGAATAGCTCGATCATCCGGGCGAGTCGGAGGTGGAGACGTAGGTGTAAGTCGCCGGCACCGTCACCTTAGCATGGAGCTGCCTGTAGTAGACGCGCCCGGTGACGTAGGCGGCGATGAGGTGAAGTCGAGGAGGCAAACCGAGGAGGAGGTCGGGCGTGGCGACGGAGGGCCCCAGCTGCATCTCCTTTGTCCATGGTTCGCCAACCGTTGTCTGTCGATGCGTAAGAAGACGCCGCCGTTGTTGTCGAAAAGAAGGACGGTGGCGCCCTTGACCCCGACGTCCGGTCGCCTCGTAGTAGGAGGACGCTTTGCTGGGAAAGCCCGATCCTCCCGAGGGCGGTTGGGGAGGTGGAAGCCCACCGCTATGCCATGCGGCGACGTTCTCCCCAGAAGTCCCGAGAAGCTCAAGCAACGGGGATATAGTAGCGGTGGAAGTACCTCACGATGCCGTAGTGGAGGCTCCACTGCGCGGTAGCCCGCAACTCGATGGCGTTGGCGATGATCCCGAGCTCCTTGTTGGTCGTTGTGCCCAATTGCGCCGAGAATCATGTCGTTTCTTTGCCGCCCCCTTCGATGTCGACCATGGCAGCAAAGAAGACGCCGCCGTCTCCGCATGCGGTCGACCGAGGAAGCCGCTATGTTGCCGCCGATTGTGCTTGGGTAGGCGTGGTGGTCGGCCGTGGCACCGCCCGTGCCAGCGTCCCTCATCGTCGTTAGAAGCGGCGCAAGGTCGATGGCCTCCTCCATCGAACGAGGCTCGAACCACTCGAGCGTGTTGCGGCGTCTCCCGCAGGCCTCCCACGAAGAGGGCGACACGGTGGCAGCGTCCCTCGAGTTCCATGCGTAGTGCATAGTTCTCGAACGCGTTGATGTAGTCGTCCGGCTTGCCTCCCCTCGAAGGCGGCGCGCACGCCCGGGTGTCGAGGTAGGTGGGGGTCCGGTGATGGCATAGGTGGTGAGTGAACTCGTCCCCACTCGATCGAGACTTCTTCTTGGGCGGATCCATGAACCGATCGGCAGCAATACCAATGAGGTGGAAAGCGGCATAACTCACGTGGTCGGCCGGGCGATCTCCAAGTTAAGGCGGAAGAAGAGCTCCGACTTGCGAATCCAGAGGTCGGGGGTCGCCGGGTGCCGCCGTACTCACTCGACTTGCGAGATGTGTCACGTGGGGGAGGGCGTGATGCCGCGGGTGGCACCACGGTCCTGGCGCCGCGGTGGCGCGTGCGGGGCGCCGGGTGGCGCCCGAGGGCGGGGCGCCGTGGGTGACGCCGTCTCGCCGAGAATCCCGCCGATCGCAGTGTCGGGGGAGACGCAGAGGGCAGCCGGTCTTTGCGTGTCGCCGAGGATGACGCCGATGACGGCCGGTCGGGCACCCGAACGCCATCGCCCTCCTCCGCCAGGAGGATGGCAAGGTCGGAGCCGCCAACGGGTCCGCGGGCAGGGGAGGGCGGCGGCCGGGGCGCGCGCCGGGCGACCTGTGCCGGGCCGGCGGCGGCCGCTGGGCTGGCTCGGCGTGGTCGCCGTGTTTCGGTGTAGTCTTGAGGTGATGCGGATGTACTCCATGCGACGTGGGCGAGTCTCCATGTCGCCGGCTACCGGCCGATCCGAGCGCCAGCTTGTCGCCAAGGAGCGCCTTCGCCGCTGCGGTGAACTCCTTCATCTCGGAAGCCATGGGTGGTGGGAATCGCCCCGGTCACCGGATACCACCGCCGAACCCGCTAGATTGGGCCGAACCGACACGTGAATTGGAGAATTGGGAGGAGAGGAGGAGGATGTGGGTGAGGATGGCGGCGGCGTGGGGCGGCAGCCGCGCCGGCCATGGAGGTGCGGCGGCGGCGAGGTCGGGGGGCATGCGGGGACGCAGGGTGGCGGCGGCGGTTGGGAGCTAAAAACGATAGATATGTTTTATTTGCTTGCTTATCCCCTAGAGATTACATGCCTCTTGCTTATATAGCCCGGCTAGTGGGACTTGTAATCTAAGCAATCTCTATAAGGTTTCCTTATACGATCGAATACCTTTTACAAGCATATCCTATTTATTTATTTTCTAATAAGGGTCTCCCTTATAGATGAGATATCCCCTTGCACACCAAAAATTCCTAAGATAATCCTAACTTGAAGACGAAGCAAACTCGGACTCGACGGGAGAAGGAAGACGGCGGCGGCAAGGGCGCGCCCCCCTTGCGCGCTTGCGCCCCGGCCCCTTCTCGGGCGGCGGCCGCCGCGTCGAGCCCAATTAGCCTTGTCCCGGGCTGGCCCAATTCTGGATCATGACAGTTTGGCCTTGTGACTTGTTGACAGTCATGGCGAAACTCAGCCTGATAGGAAACTGCTTCCTCTTAAACTCAAACGGGAACATCTCATCAAATGGGCATAGGGGTATTCGAGGAAGGAATGCACGCTTCCCAGCATGCTGCCCCACCACGATTTCCGTGTCGATTGTATTTTTGAGAACCCCCGGACCAGCAGCCTTGTACTTTTGTATAGCCCATTGGCAGGATCAATATTCCGAAGCAAGATGACAGGACACCCGAGCTTGAGCTTCAAGACGTGTGGAAGCAAGCCATTGGGGTTCAGACTGTTAAGGAACTCTACTGGATAGTAGTTATGTGGAGGATCAATATTCTGATACTTTTTCCATAACTTCTTGAGCTTCTTCAAGAGTGAGGGACATAAATGATCCTCCAAAGAAGACATCTAGTTGTTCTTGTGATCTTCTAATTAATCCATGGAAGAAGGTCTGTATAAGTAACCATTCTTTCATTCCATGATGCGGGCAATCTTGAATATAATCTTGAAAGTGTTCCCATGCAACTGGAATAGGTTCTCCCTTTAGCTGCTGAAATGTTGTGATTCTGCATCTCATCATATTGATCTTACTGGCTAGAAAGTACTTTTCTAAGAATGCTTCGACACATAATGCCCAAGTAGTGAATCTCTCCTTGCTCATGTAGAACCAGTGATTTGCTCGTCCCTCCAATGAGAATGGGAACAAACGAGTAATATGATGTCTTGTGGAATGTCCTCGATGACGATGGTGCTACATATCTCCAGGAAATTTTGCAGATGCATGGTGGCATCTTCATGCAACTTTCCACTAAAAGTAATAGTTTGAATCAGCTGGATGAGGCTTGCCTTCAATTCAAAATCTTCCTTGATATTTAATGTCGCCCCAATACGAATATTCTCGATGCTAGGAGCTGAGAATTCGTGCAAAGTCTTGTTTATATATATGTGCATGCAGCCCGTGAGCCCGTTAGCACGCCCCCGCTGGCACGGAATTTGGCCCGCCCGAGCACGGGCACGCCCGACAATGCCGCCCGAGGCACGGCACGGCCCGGTGACCGTGCCATGTTCGGCCGGGCACCCCGCCCGTGGCATGGTATAGGCACGGCCCCGTGGCCCGATGAATTATAACGATCGTGGAATTTTGGTCCGACCCCACCTCCACATCTGATTCCCGACCGAGGCCCGCTAACTCCACCAAACTCCACCGAGAGCAATTATTGTCGCGCTAGCCGCTAGCCAAGAAAGAATATTGCCCGATGTCTCGACTCGACCGCATTGGCGAGGAGAGAGAGCGCGCGGCGGGCGCAGAGGAGCGCGAGCCGCGAGGCGGCGCAGCTGGCGGCGCGAGTAGCGCCGCTGGGCGGTAACGCTGCCGCCGCGGGGCGCGAGGTGGGAGCGCGGCGCTGGCGCGCGAGGCGGCGCAGAGAGCGCCCGGCGTCGCGACGCGGCGCATGCAGCAAGGGATCAGCGGCAGCGCACGGCGCACGCAGTGACGCGCAAGGAGCAGCAGCGGAGCGGCAAGGAGCAAATGCGGAAGGAGGACGCAGCGAGGAGGACGCGGTGGAGCGGCAGGGTGCCGCGGGCGCCCCCGTGTTCCCCGCGGCCGCCGGGCCGTCGGGCCGCCCGGGTGGCTCCAACAGCCGCGGCCTCGGGCCGTAGGCCGCACGGCCCGCCGCACGGCCCGACAGCACGACGGCCCGAGGCGACCCGACGCCGTCTGCCGCCCGCACGGTCCGATGGACATATATACTTGTTTACCATAGCTTCAATAGACCGACTTCAAATCTTCCTCTTCGGTTCGATTGATAATAAATTGATGAGAAACCGATGATCCACAACCAAATACGATCATACCCGAAATAAATAAAAGAAAAAGAAAAACAAGAGTAATCCTGCTAAAGCAAAAGTTTATGATTTATTTATTATAAGTTTTATTCTAGAGCCATATTTACTCTTCCTTCTCCGACTACGGTTGCTAGAAATGCTTGTTGGTGTTTCTAAACGTCATTGCTAAAAGGTAGCTAAAGACCTAACTCCACAACAAATGACTAGAAACACTTGGTATAAAATAAATCTACACTTACTTTGTCACATATAAAATAATCATTATATCCGCAAGCACACGTATATTTGAAAATAAACTTCATAACATTGTAGCACTTCACATAGAGTATTCCGTATCGTAATTTATATTTTCCCAAAGGAAGGACTGTGGAGACAACATTCATATGGCTCATAATAAATCTATACTAAAACTACTTATAATAAATCAATCATTCCAATACTTTAGCAGGGGGTAAATAAAAGATAAACTATAATAATAATAATAAAATAAATGAAAAAAAGATATAGAGACTCAACTAATATGGTAAAGACAATCATAACTATTCTATGAGTAAAGACTTCTAAGTAACTACCAATCATTAAGTCTAAGCATAGCAGGTGAAATATCTTCATCTATAGCACAGTCAAATCATAATCATAAAACAAGAGAAACATCAACTAAGGAGCATTTATGCCGAAATAAACTATCCGTCGTGACCACGTTCTACCATTCACTATATAGGGGGATTATAGAAGACATAATCAGGTTGTCACCCTCACAAACTACCCCACGACCTAGCATATAGCGGGCATCCGCAAATAATTATATCTAAGCACCATGCTTACATATAACTTATGACTTAACCCCCTCAAGAATAAGGCTAAAAACGTCCACGATCTCATGCATATAATAATCAATAACCGAACTATATCAAATATCAAACTAGAATATACGAAGAACATAATAATAGATAATATAATAAAGTATAACCATAATGAGAACTTCGAGATAAAATGTATTACCGCATCTCCAAGAACAATAGATCTGAAATCCTAAGCCAACGCCGATCTCTTCCTTGAATCTCTAATAGATTGTCTAATACTCTAATCTATAAAAAATAGAGCTCTAATCCTCTAATCTCCGGAAACACTAGTACTGATCTCTCTCTCTAATTATAATAGATCTAAACTCTAAAATCTAAATAATGAATTATGAATTCTCGGGAGCTCGCCCCTTGCTTATATGGTCTCACAGGATGAATCTCAACCCTTGGATCAAACCGACTTGATTGGACGACTTTGATTGGATCTCAAGATCAGTTGTGAGAAGCTTCCGGAAGTAGGACACGTGGATCAATAGGGGAGGCCGCCCGACCCCGCACCCTAGGCCGCCCGGCCCCACATGTTAGCATGTGGTCCCCAACCTATCCGAGCTTCTTTCTTTGTCCATAGGTCCCTAGAATTTATATTAATGCCTATGATTCGGTCTTTTGCTTCTCTTTCTCATTTTCTCCTCTTTTCAGTTCTTTTCTAGTCTTTTCTAGATTCATGCAAAATCATGTATGCACCAAAACTCGTGGAACTCATTAGAAATAATAATACTTTATTATCACTGAGCCTAGGTTGATGTTGAATTTCATAATTAAAAATGGACGATAACTACCGTCAACAATTGCTCGTGCGTGCTGATCAAGGACGATATTACGCATCTGGGATCGCTATTGGCGCCTTCACGCCAAGGTAACCAGAGGCGCAAATCGACGCTACGTCCTTAACATACAGGTGGCACAACCCCTCTGCCTCGCTGCCCATCAGGACGATGAGGCATGGCAGTGGCACAAGCGCTTCAGGAAACTTCACTTCGAGGCCCTGAAGCGGCTCAGCCCCAAGGAGATGGTGCGAGGTTTGTCGTGCCTCGACTGTGTAGAGCAGTTTTGCGACGTCTGTGTGTTGACAAAGCAGAGGTGGCTCCCTTTTTCCCAGCGGGCGAGCTTCCGAGCCGAGGAGCGACTCAAGATTGTGCATGGGGACTTGTGTGTCCCGATGACACCGGCCACACCAGGAGGATGCTACTCCCTGCTGCTCGTCTACGACCACTCCCGCTACATCTGGGTGATGATCCTCGATAGCAAGGGAGAGGTTGTGTACACCATACGGCGTGCGCAAGCTGCTGCGGAGGCGGAGTGCGGCCACAAATTGCGCGTGCTCTATGCCAACAACGGCGGCGAGTTCACAGCTACAGAATTCGCGTCGTGCTATGCTGATGAGGGCATTCAACACCACTACTCCACGCTGTATAGCCCGCAGCAAAACGGCATCATCGATCGGCGCAACCAAACGGTTATGGGGATAGCTCGGGCCCTCCTCAAACAGAGGGGGATGCCGGCTGTTTTCTGGGGAGAGGCTGTGGTGATGGCCGTCTACATCCTCAACCGCTCGCCTACCAAGGCGCTCGATGGCAGGACATCGTACGAGCCGTAGTTTGTTTTCTTCTCGTGAACAGTTAGCTCCTTAATTGATAAAAGAACCATGACTTAGTTTGTTTCGGATGTTCTGTTATCTTAAAATAAAACAATTCCAATATACTGAGGTCAAATGGAGATTATCACCTTTGGATCGCAAAGGTTTTTTTTTCCTGGCGATGACTTAGTTGTAGTGGGTTCCACTACATACTCGGTACTAATTCTACCAAACATAAGATTGTAAGGCCCTCCATAATGTGTGGCAATGTGTGATCTAAGTGCAACCACAAAAGGAGAGAAAAATTTGGGACCACTCCCACGTTGAAAGCCCACGGTGTTAATTTCCAGCAACTCCAAGAAAACTTGGAGCGAAGCAAGCGGTTGCGTCGGTGCTTGCTCTATAAAATAAGAATTGTCTGGTAATTGTCTAGCCGGACGCATTGTTTTTCATGTTGGTGCTCATACATTCTTACTTAGTGGGTCTCGGTAATGATGATAGTGATGTTGTGTCATTGTGGCATGTGAAGAGTAGTGCATGTAAAAAAAAAATGGCACTCCAGCATCGTGGAGGGCCTAGGCCTACACAATAGAAGATTTGACGGGGTTTTATGCAACATGAAAGATTTGAGTTATGCTGCAATATAGTAGAAATAAAAGGAGGAAAGAATCAAAGCAGATCAGCCGAACTCGCAGCAAACCTAGGGAGAAACGATGTTCATTAGTCAAGAAAATCTAGTTAGTTGGCAAAAAGAAAATATCTACTATGTTCTAAATGTAGGTAAAAAATTTATACAGTTTAATGTACATTACGAGATCTGATGGGCCTGATGGAGTGAGCAGGCTTCGGTTGAATTCGGGGGAGCCTGCTGACTGATGCAGTGACGTCAAGATTGGTGTGATGGTCATCCACTCAACCTACTAGCTTTCACAGTGTCACTGTCACGGAAACTCTCCTGATTGGGTGGAGTAGCCGCGGCAGCGCACCGCCCAATCTCTCTGCATTACTGCATAGACTGTGACGTCCCCGTTGCATTCGGAAGAAAGGTCAGGGACGATTAGATAATGGAATCTGCAACAACTCTAGCTGGGATGAATCTTTTTTGTGATATATCGCCTATCTAAAAAAGACTGAAACATCCCATATTCATATCAATGCTGGCGTTGAATCGTTGATGTGGATATCTATCTGTATTCGAATCCTACTTCAATATAGATGCTAAACGGATGTATTCGGATTCATTCTTGATTCGATTCCGCATCCATTTTTTTTTTTAAAAAACGTAGTATCTGACATTTTCCATATCTATAAACAACAAAATAACTTCTAAAACTTATATTTATGGCAAATTCGAGATATGGCCTATGTCCACATCCGAATCAAGTAGATATCGACTGTGAATTTGAATGTATATTTATATTGGAGATAACATATCTAACTGTGAATTCAAATTCAAGATATATATTTATATCTCTAAAACATTGGCAGTTTTTTTTTCCAGGGGATGCAGGGATGCAGGGGATGAAGCGGATGTCTCTGTCCTTGGCCTTCCCAGGAGTAGCATAGTGTGTTGGGCTGTTGGCAAGCATCGCGTGCACATCTCGTCACTCGCGTTGCGTGGTTCCATGGGCGTGCGTGTGACAGCGCTTCGCACTCGCTTCGGATTTTGGAAAATCATCCAGCGATCCAAAACAAGGAACCGCGAGAGGGGCATTCTACTGGATGAAACATTCAATACTGTTGATGAAACTTTTTGCTATGCGTGATACTCAAAAGAAATACGTATTATTTGTATATAATAACTTCCCATATCAATTAATCTCAAAATCTTTTTCTCATAATGGCCGGTTTCAAAATATCGTGGACCGAGCGCTGTTGTTGAAGAAAATTATCGTAAGTTGGTGTTCCGTGAAAGCAAACCTCCCGTGCGTCGTATGGAGCTCCCGGCATGGCGTGCCAGGCAAGTCCAGCGACGCCCGGCGCCCGGTCTTGTGCCTTGCTGTTCCCCTGAGAATCCCTCTATGCCTCCACGCCAAGGACGTCCATGTTTTTTTTTTTTTTTGACAAACAAGGACGTCCATGTTGTGGTAGATGACCGCGTAGCCTGTAGGGGCCGTCGTCCCTTTTTTTTTTCTTTAATCTAACAATAACGAATGTCTGTTAAATTTACGTAATTCAAAATGTCATCTCGGAGATCTCTGGGTTCGTGACATGGTGTTGACGCTAGATTCTGCCAACACACCTCGTTGGAGCTAGATGACCAGCCTAGAAATTCGCAGCTATAATTAAGCATTATGACATGAGATTTATACACTGTGAGTAAAACACATATGCACATTAATAGTTTAAATATAAGCACTCTATTTTTATTAAAAAAAATTAATCAAAACAAAATTCTTTAATGAAGGAAAGTAAACATGTAGAGGTTAAAATGCTGTTTATGTTGTCACTAAGAGAGTAAGAGTACAGTATGCAAACAATGGTCCATTTGATTTTTTTTTTTTTTTAGATCACGTCCATTTTTTTAATAAGTCACCAGAGAGGGAGAGCCCCACTTGAATTTTTCCATTGATTCCGCTTGCCGGTATATGGAGTTGCCTTTTGGCAAGTTTACAAAAGTAGACAGCCTAGATTCACAACGGATCAGCAGAGGTATATACTCCCTTAGCAGCGAGGCCGACAAGCAGGTCGCCGAGGTCTTCTTGAAAACCTACCAGGGAGATGCATAGAGAGGATGTCTAGGATTAACAATGCCAGGATGCCAAGGATTAGCAAGGCCACCTAGAATACCAGTAAATCTCATAGAAAGAACTTTGTCGATTCCCGCTAGATTGGGCGGAATTGACACTGATTGCTGATCGTCGGGCGATCTTGACGGGCGGCGGTGATGGTGTAGACGGTGGATGGGGCTGTTTGGGAGTAGTAGAGAGGAGGAAGAAGAGAAGGAAGAAGAGGAGGGAGCGGCGGCGTGGGGCGGTGGCGCTTACCGCTCCCGGGGCGGGTGGCGCTGGGCGGCGGCGGGGGCGGCGCCAAGCAAGCCAGGCGCGCGGTGGCGGCATGCCGTGCAAATGGGCGGCGGAAACCGTGGTCAAGGCCTGCGCGTCTGAGGTGAGGGAGAGGGAGAGCCTAAAGCCGGAGAACCTGTTGGGAGTTACCACTTTAATTTATTTCTTCTTAAGATTCAACCGACTACATGCCCCTTGTATTTATAGCCCGAGGGAGACTTTGCATGCTAAGAAAGATCTAGAGGTTTTCTTATAGATTGGAATTCCTCTTTTACAAGCAATCTATTTATTCCCTATTTTATTCCTATGTTTATTCCTTAAATATTCCTTACTTAATTGGCGAAGCAACCGACGTGGCGCGTTCACACGGCGGGCGGCGGCGCCAGCCCAAAGGCTTGTGTGGCCAAGCTGGGCCTTGGCCCCGAGGCGCTTTGCGCCCCCCATGTTGGGCCCCTATTCCGCGATCTCTTTTTGGGTCATGATATCTCTCCCCCTTCGGCGACAAAGGTCGCCCTCGCTACTGTGGTTCTGCGACCGATGACATATCGATCTTGTTTGGGTAAAGATGGAGATGCCGATGTTAAAGCTGAATGGATGTCGCATGAGTGGCCCGGTCGCCGGGGGCTTATTAATCTCCTTGAGTGGTGCCCAAGCCGGGTGCCATCATCTTTATGAGTCCGCGAGGCCATGGAGAATGTTTTCCGTTGAAGGAGCAAGTTGAGGTGGAACGGAAGCCTCCGGGTCGTGACGAGGTTGGCGATGTAGGGGGTTGATATGGGTGGTATGTACCTCTTGTCGTCATCGGTAAAGGCCCCAAGTCGAGACTTGCCAAGATGGAAGTGTTGATCTTAGGAGCGAGTTGGGTTGCCATGTTCGTATGTAGGGCGCCTCCCCGGTGCATTGCAGCCCACGGCTTGTTGGCGGCGAGTCGCATCGACATAGATGTCGTTGAGGAACATCGAGTCCATAGGTACGGCTCGAGTCATCCTCTCGCGCCAAAGTCGCGTGAAGTCGACGTCGCGATGGTTGTTGGTGTCGCCGTTGAAGGACGCCCCAAAACCGAGAGTGGGGCACCATGGCATGTTGTCTCCGTTTTCCCGTGGCGCCTTGGTGATGCGGAGGAGCCAAAGAAAGAGGAGTGCCGTTGTCGTCGGTTTGGCGGTACTGTGTACTGATGTTCTCGCTTGCGTGGTAATGCGATGATGTCTTCTTTGCTTTGGGCTGCAGCTTGATGGATGGTGTTCTCCACCATTGTCGATGTCGGCCGAATGTCCAGCCAGTGTAGTAGATCGTCGGCGAAGGTCGGCGAAAGTGAACAACCGTCTCCTTTGGTGGCGCTGGGGCGCGTCGGTGTTCTCATCGGCCGTGGGCGCCCATGTGTGGAACGCCGTGGTTGCCAATGTCGAGGTTGGCCACGAGGATGTCGTCGTGGTTGATACCCTTGTAGTTGTTGTCGATGGTAGGCATGGTGAAGACGTAGTCGACATCGTGGGAACGCCATTGGCGTTGGCATCCTTGAGGACGTCGTTGTCGCTCATGGCGCCCCGGTAGCATCCTTGTCGTTGTCGATGTCGCCGATGCCGCGAGCATTGTGGCTAGCGGCGTTAATGGCGATGTCGGGGATGTCGTTGGCGCCGTGGGGTGTCGTTGTTCTCGTCGATGATGCCGGGTCGAAGACGTCTTGGGCCGGGTGACCGTGGGCGTGTGATGTCCCGGTCGGGCGGTTGTTAGCGTTTGTTGTTCATGTCGCCGTTGTTGTCCGTGATGTCATGGACATCGGGGTTGAGATTGGCGACGCCGGTGCCGGCGTCGGCGGCGCCGTTGAGTCGTCCCTTGTTGGCACTCGGATGTTCCCAATATCAAAGATGATGTTGGTAGTGACCGGGAACTTATCTCGCGCCATTGTAGTAGCCGTGAGACGTTGGCCTAATTGGGTGGGCTTTTCGAACAAACCGGTGTACGCGTCGGTGGTAGCCTCCCTCGCTCGATCCGATCCGATAGCAACAGTGGGGGCACCCATGGGGGACGCGTGCTCGCGTTTGCGCCGTCGAAGATCTTGGAGGGGTGACGGGGCGGCGCCGGTAGGGAGCGTCGTCACCGCCGGGCGGCGCCCATGGCGGGGACGCCGTCGGGTGGTGGCTGAGGTGACGTCGTAGGCGCCGCACATCGGACAACAAGGCGCGTCTTGCGCGTGTTGCTTCTGCCGTCGTGGCCACCGGTCGTCGTGGATGTCGATGGGAGCGTTGTTGATGTCGGGGCGGCCATGGCAGCGGCGGTGGTCCGGCTGGCGCAGCGCGCGAGGTGAGGGAGAGGGAGAGCCTAAAGCCGAGAGCCGTTGGGAGTTACCCCTTTAATTTATTTCTTCTTAAGATTCAACCGACTACATGCCCCTTTGTATTTATAGTCCGAGGGAGACTTTGCATGCTAAGAAAGATCTAGAGGTTCCTTATAGATTGGAATTCCTCTTTTTACAAGCAATCTATTTATTCCCTATTTTATTCCTATGTTTATTCCTTAAATATTCCTTACTTAATTGCGGAAGAACCGACGTGGCGCGTTCACGGCGGGCGGCGGCGGCGGCCCTCCTCAGCGTAGCCTTCGGGCCTTGGCCCCCCCGGGGCGGCGCTTGCGCTCCCCTTGTTGGGCCCTATTCCGGCGATCTCTTTTTTGGGTCATGACAGAACTACTATAAAGCAAGAGGTTCGAAGAGGTAGATTACTATAAAGCAAGAGGTAAAAAAGTAAAGATAAATTAATTTTGACGATTGGATATATGGATAGATAGATTAACTATGATTCTCTCGTATAAAAAGCTAGTCACTATTAGTTTCATAATTCTTGTTTGTTTTGAAAAATCTCATTGAAAGAACTACTATTAGAATTTTGACAATCAACAACTTTTAAATAAAATATTTAATGTGAGAATATCAACATGTACACATAACTCTTCAAAATATTTTAATAAAAATGTTATGTTATTTGCCTTTGTAAAACGATTTTCAAAGATGAACATATTTTAAAAATCACTATCGATAGAGGCATGTTAAGATGCTCATCTTTTCAAATGGTTTTATCCAAAAACAACTATAAATTTCATATGAACTTGGATGAAGGCAAACTTTATATAAAAATTGTAGCTCCCAATTTGATCTACAACTTTGTAGTTGAAATTTTTTTTGTTTGAAACTATTTAGAGTCCCAAAATATTGTTTTAAGTTCAAGAGTTTTAAAATTTGAAGTTCAAAATTTTCAAACAACCTCACACACTGACATGGTCTATAACTTGTTCTCAATACAATCTACAACTTTATCGTTGATATTTTTTGTTTGAAGTTGTTTAAAGTCCCAATGCAAATATGTGTTCTAAGTTCATAGATTTTGAAATTCAAAATTCTAAACGACCTTGATTGTTTACATAGTTAATACCAAAATTTTATTGTCAGACATCATCTATACTTTATCTATTATTAAGTTTTGTAATTAAAGTTCTTACGTGTTTCAAATATATCTTTTTAAATTCATGTATTTTGAGATTCATTTATTTTATTTTTTTTTCAAATAATCTGAGATAGGACAAATGCTATATCACTGTTGTAATGCTTAACAAGATTTAAAACTTTGTGGTTGAAACTTTTGTCATTTTAATTTATTTAATAGTTAAAATATCCAATATAATGTTAAGGAAATATTCGTAAAAAGGAAAGAGTCTTATATATATTCATAAGTGATGATTCTGTAGTGCAGTGGTAAGGTGTCTGTGCTAAGTTGTATACGAATTTGAGTACTAGAATGAACATAAGTTTTTGAAATAGCGATTAACATAGACATTTAGTTAGAGGAGCACAATTTGCTCGGCTCCAAAAAAAATGTTTTGGACACCGGTCTAGAGATTATGTCCTGCTATGATATTCATGATTCTCACGTGATTAAAAATCCATTCTTGATCAGTTGGACGCTACCCATCGGGGTTCAAATCCCGGTGCTCGCACCTTTTCCTCGAATTTTTCCGGGATTTACCGGGCGTTATGCATTAAGTGGTAGCGGCGTTCACGTCGACGACGAGGCGCCCTATGGTGACTTCGAGAATCTCCGGATGTGCCGGCTACCCAAATTCTTCGAGGTGCTCATAGGGGTAGAGTTTGCGTCACGTGTGTTCATAGGGGTGAGTGTAATTCTCAAAAAAAAAAAAAAAAAAAATCCATTCTTGACCTATCATGTGTATTAAATCATGTTCTAAGAGACCTTGTTTTTTTCATCATTGATCAAATGATGCTCCTTCTTTGTAGGAGACTAGCCAAGGTTGTTCAGCTCATTGTTTATGCGGCTGATAAGGGACCGATGTTGTTTTGTCGTGAGTAGAAAAAATATTGATCATGTAAGTTCAAACCAACAGTGTGCCTAGGATCATGGTGTGGATAATGCCACGTGGACAGAACGATGACAACTCAATAGTATTGATCAAACGATTACACATTAATACATGTACATACACGAGTGGTTACGAGAGCCCATGTGCTTGGTCTAACACTAGCTAGAGCTGAGCAGCCCCTTGTAATTGGCTAAGCTAGGAGAGCCACTCAACGTGTGGTATAAAGCTATACGCAAGGAGAGCTCGTGCTCCCTAACAATTAGTCTGAAACTACCTTCGAACTTTGACTTTTTGGGGTACATTTATTTTTATTATTTATGTAGATATTATGCGTAGATAAGTAGCAAAGCAAAATAAATAAACCAAAAAAAGGTTAAATGAATTCTAATTTGAAAGAGGGAGTAATATATAGAGGAGAAAAGTGTAGCTATAAGAATAGTTTTTTTTTGAATCATATAAGAATAGTTTTTTTTACAACACCTATGAGAATAAATAACTGAGAGAAAAAAAAAAATTGTCCTACGCAAAATGGTTAATCATCAAAACAGCAGAGTGTACGTAAGTCCGTGTCCACCTTCAACACCGCACGTAAGTAAAAGCTTTCCTGTTGGCCCACGCTTGCTTGTGCCAATAACTTATACGGAGTGTTTGTTAGCACGCTGCCGCGTCTGAACCGACTGACATGGATGATCCTACAGACACGGCCCACATGTCATTTGTACAGGCTAGCATATTAACAGGTACTAGTAGTCTGTTGGCGGCGTCTCAATAATCAATTAAATAATGGTAGGTCGGCAGTTTCTTTTGACGACGACAGTCGACAGGGACGACCTTGCGTGATACTCCTCCGTTCCACATAATTGTAATTATTCACTAAAATAAACCGTTGTTTGACCTCTCGTCTTATTTAACTTTTTTAATAAATATTATCACTTTTGTTATGACTTATTACATCACTAAAGATATTGTAATGACGTTTTATTTATTTTATAATTTACATAAAAAATTTGAATAAGACGGTAGGTCGGCAAAACACCTTTTATATGAATCAAAAGTCGACAGGGACGACCTTGAAGGGAGGAGTATACAGCATTTGCAATCTGTCCTTCGCGGTAGGCCCTCCGAACACTATGTAATCACAAATGAAGACACGTTGATGATATGCTTGTTTACTCTCTCTGTTGGCGACGTCTTAGAAGTCGTTTTTGACAAAGTTTGGGTCAAACATCTTTTGATATAAATCATCAATAACTTTTAGGTTGTTAATTTTATAAATGTAAAAATTTTATGAGTAGATTTGTTTTAAAAAATACTTTAATAAAAGTATACATATATCACATTTTTATAAATATTTTTATAATAATAAGAGGTCAAAGTTGTGTTTTTGGAGACCGCAGACACGTTGATAATACCATCCCAGGGAGTATATGACAATCTAAGGGCACCCACGGCGAATGCTAAAGCAAAAGGTAGTCTATAAGACAATCTAATACGAACCATTATGCCGTCAATTTTTATATAGAGAGTTTTCATATATTTAGAGCATATTCAAGACTCTTCATATCCTTCCTACCCTCCAACAGCTTATCTAAATGGTCATTCATACATAGTCATCTTATATTTTGGTTTTCTCGATAGTTAAAAAAATAGAAGACAAGAATGACTCTAGAGTGCGCATGAGTTTAGAAAAGTGTTAGAGAGTGAAAAGATATAGAAGAGATGTTTATGCAAATAACTCTTTGAGAGTGAGATTTAGAAAGACATTTGGTGATGCTTTCAAGACTCCATTATATAAATTATAAGACATTTTGGCTTTTAAATACACAAATGTATATCTAGAAGAAACTATACACTTATGTGTAGATATATAATAAATGCTCTCGAGTACTCTATTATATAAATTATAAGACATTTTAGATTTTTTAAATACACAAATGTATGTCTAGAAGCAATTCTAGCTATACACTTATGTGTAGATATATAATAAAATTAATATATCTAGAAAAGCTAATTAATTTTATTGTAAGATATATCTAAAAAATAGCTATATACTTATTGTAGTATCTTTGACCAATTATATATAAAAAGTATTGATGTTAAATAAGATTAATTATGAAATATATTTTTATAATAAATTTATTTGGAGTTATATATAAATATTATTATTCACTACTCCTCCGTTTCAAATTATAATTAGTTTGAGTTTTTCAATCTCAAGTTTGACTACTTTCGTTTAATATTAAAAAAATTATACAAACATAGTCAAATTTTAGTCATTCTTAAGGACCTTTTGTTAATAAAGCATGTCACAACAAAGAAAATGATATTTTGTACAAATTTTTTGAATAAGACGAAACTTGGGTTGAAAAACCAAACAAATTATAATTTGGAATGGAGGAAAACATGTTTACTAGATGGAGGCGGTAGTTGATATTATAATTGTAAGCAGGGGCTTACATGAAAAATGTCACCACCTAGAAGTTTATGAAGTCTTGAAAAAATATCTAAACATCAACTACTCTTTGTATAAAGCGAGAGTAGCGGGGAGAACCCAAGCAACCCAATCCAGACAAGCAAGGAATCCAAGGAATCCCCCATGGCTCATCGCGTTCTCCTCATTCTCGCTCTCGCGGCCGCGGCCGCGGTAGCCGCCGCCGTCGATGCGGAGGACCCGCTGATCCGGCAGGTGGTTTCCGGCGGAGATGACAACGAGCTGGAGCTGAACGCGGAGTCCCACTTCCTGAGCTTCGTGCAGCGATTCGGCAAGTCCTACAAGGACGCCGACGAGCACGCGTACCGGCTGTCCGTCTTCAAGGCCAACCTGCGCCGCGCGCGCCGGCACCAGCTGCTGGACCCTTCGGCGGAGCACGGCATCACTAAGTTCTCCGACCTGACGCCGGCCGAGTTCCGCCGGACCTACCTCGGCCTCCGCAAGTCCCGGCGCGCTCTGCTCAGGGAGCTCGGGGAGTCGGCGCACGAGGCGCCCACGCTCCCCACCGATGGCCTCCCCGACGACTTCGACTGGAGGGACCACGGCGCCGTCACCCCCGTCAAGAACCAGGTCGGTTTCCACCGAATCTGGTGACCGTGGATCGACAGATCGGAGCCCTTCTTTCGTGGTTTCCCGATCTATTGTCTTTCCTCTGTATCTGAATGACTCCTGAATTTCCTTTCCCCGGCTGTTGTTTAGGGTTCGTGCGGCTCGTGCTGGTCGTTCAGCGCGTCGGGAGCGCTGGAGGGTGCGCACTACCTCGCAACTGGCAAGCTGGAGGTGCTTTCCGAGCAGCAGTTCGTCGATTGTGATCACATGGTGAGGGAGCAAGCTGCCCTTTCCTTCAACCCTCGTTTAATTTTATATTTTTATACTATTAACGAAACTTGTATGGGATTGGCTCGTGGTTGCTGGTGCTAGGAAGGCTGGATTTTCCGGCCATAGCCCATTTTTTTTGTCAGCTAGTGTGGTGTCCTTTTCCTATTTTCCCTCTTTTCTGATTGGGCAACGGCGCACGGTTGAGTCTGAATCGGAAAAGGGGTTTCATGATAATTTTCAAAATAAAATTAGCAGTTAAATGCGTGGTACAATACTGAGATGTTGGAGCATCTCCAACCATCTTTCGTAAAACTCACTTCACATCATCTTGTGCACGCTTTGGAGAGCCGGTCCTGTTCATATTTGGCTAGGGAGAAATAAGGTGTAGATGATGATAATGTTTGGAAATCTAGTTGAATCTAAGCTGTTGGAGGATTTTTTTATACCAAAATCTTTATTTCTATTGATACATATAAAGAGGCTCTTGGAGTTGCTTGATCCTAGAAGGTTGAATCCACAGTGATTCAAGTTCAGCTAACAAATTACTGGCTTAGTTGACCGATAGAGTATGTGGATTCACTTGACCTTGGAGCTGTTGGCGTTATTTGCACAAGTCATTAAGCCTTGTGGAATCTGACTTCATAAAATGTGAACAGTGGGGTATAATTTGAACAAAAGCATGGTGGGAATATTGTACATCCGGATTTGCCATTTCATTTCTCATGTGTCAGTTCTATGGTTAGGTTTGTTCTTGTGCAACTGACTTTTGAGTGGGGCTTGCTCCTAGGAACAGGGGATCACTTACTATTGTAATAGCCATCCATCATTCACCCTGAATAGGCAACTTTTGTTATCATTATTTGTAGAGAACTATGTGCAAGCTGTTTTTTGATATCTCCTGGATCATTATTTGGCTATTTTGAATGCAAAGTTTTTTTGAATCACTATTTGCTACATTCATCAGCAAGAAGCAATTTCACTGTACATGTCAAATAACCAACATCTGATACAGTGATGTCAAAATTTTATTTGCACGAGGCTTTTGCTTATTTCTCTTGAATGCAACAGTGATTTTGCAGTGCTTTTACTGAGTATTGAACATGTGTGAAAACTAAAGCCATCAGATGTGACCCAAATATTTTAGCTCACAATTAATCCAAACTCACTATCCTCCATTCCTGTTGTAAATGTTGCAGTGTGATTCATCAGAACCTGATTCTTGTGATTCGGGTTGCAATGGTGGGCTGATGACGACAGCCTTCAGTTATCTCCAGAAGGCTGGTGGCCTTGAGAGTGAGAAGGATTACCCTTACACTGGGAGTGATGATAAATGCAAGTTTGATAAGTCCAAGATTGTTGCTTCAGTTCAGAACTACAGTGTTGTGTCTGTGGATGAGGCTCAAATTGCTGCTAACCTCCTCAAATATGGGCCACTGGCAAGTAAGTAAAAAAAGACAGAATCTCTTGCACCAATAAATCTGATCACTTTATCAAAATACATAGAACAGTCAATAGCAAATAATGAAATGACTGATGTGCGTTCTCTGTTCCATGCAGTCGGCATCAATGCTGCCTACATGCAGACATACATTGGGGCGTGTCATGTCCATACATCTGTGGAAGAAGCCTTGACCATGGTGTTCTCCTTGTTGGCTATGGCGCATCGGGTTTTGCCCCCATTCGCCTGAAGAACAAGCCTTACTGGATCATCAAGAACTTCGTGGGGCGAGAACTGGGGGAGAACGGGTACTACAAGATATGCAGGGGTTCCAATGTTCGCAACAAGTGCGATTGTCGACTCCATGGTATCTACTGTGTCCGCATCCCACATCTTGAAGGAGTAGATTCTGATCAGCGGTCTTCCCTGATGATAATGGTGATTTCATATATTCTAGAACTACGATGCCTGCTAGTAATGTATGCTCCATCTGTGTGCTGTTTTATTATATATTGAAGGCAGCAAAGATGTGAAGCCGCAACGGGATGCTTGCTGTAAGTTTATGTTTGGCCTGCTACACGCTATTTGGATGTAGCGAAGTTATCACCAGCTACTACTTTTTAATCTACAAAACTTATGAATAATTTGTACATAAATTTATGGTGTGCTTCCATCTTTGCTGTATGTTTGTTTGATGTGCTTATGGGTTTTGATATGTAGTGCTTGCATAACCGGGTTTGGAAACTCAAACAAATAGCCGAGACGGATAGATCCAAAGAAGGAAGACATGTACCTGATCCTAGATGCCCCCCAAAAAATACACACACGAAAACAATGTATCTTTGAAACGACACCCAAAAACAGTGCATCTTTGAAATGAACGCACTAGATACTCTAGCCTCTCCTTTTTTCGGTCCAAGTTCTTTGATCAACCCTAGTCACTTAAACTGGCCACGGTGTGAGTTTTTACCGGTGCTGAGACAGGTGAGAGAGTGTTTCAGCCGCCAAACGTTGCATGCGGTGCCAAGTTCGCAAAAGTTCCGTCACCGGCGCCGCGTAGGATCACCGATGCACGAAACTCTCTCTCGCTCACCGAGCGGCGTGTGGCGTGGATGGGAGCTCGTGGACCCGCCATGAGGGCGAGGCTGCCACCGCGGTCGAGGCATTTGTTCCGCCGACACGCTAGGCGCCGCTCTCCCTCTGCTCCCGGACTGCGCAACCTTGGACGCTCCCTCACCCGCGTTGGGCGCCGCGCAAGAGCCGTGACCCGTCACATCTCGCCGTCGCGCGGGAGCCGTCCGCCCCAGCGGCCCGTCGGCGTCCACCCACGTGAGACCTGCGGCCTGCGACGTCCGCCGCGCATGGGACTCTCCGCCTTCATCTCTGGAGTATGGGATTGAGGCGACTTTAACCGCATCATATCTCACGCTCCGTGTGTCGTTGTCGAATTGAACCCACGATTCAAATGGAGGCGTTCGAGTCGCCGCCATCATGGGAGGCGAGAGGATGTGTGTGGCGGGAAGGGAAACTGACGTGCT
Source organism: Hyparrhenia diplandra (assembly GCA_015847255.1). Taxonomy (NCBI): domain Eukaryota; kingdom Viridiplantae; phylum Streptophyta; class Magnoliopsida; order Poales; family Poaceae; genus Hyparrhenia; species Hyparrhenia diplandra. The sequence continues at coordinate 819 of JADLZK010006218.1, read as the reverse complement.
TGGGGGCGCGGGGCTGATGGTGCCGTACATATCTCCGCCTCCGAGTTCGCGGCCGGGGAGTGGGAAGGGAAGAAAGGGCTCACCGTGGGGGGGCGTGATCTACATGCGGCGGAGGGGGAAGGTCGTGGCGAGGCTAGATGGAAGGAGATTTTTTTTATGGAAGCAATGCCTATGCTATGGCTATCCTTGTGTTAGGGCTGAAATGTTTTGGTCACCGGTACACACCGGCCGTCTTATCCCGCCCGCCATACATGCGTGACACCCACCCCCCCCCCCCCCCCAACGCATTAACCGGATGCTCACCGACTCATCACCGTTTTCACGTCTTGGCGGCTCCTCTCCCCACGCACCGAGGGCCAACGGGTCGTGTGCGGCAGAACAATTCTCCTCACTTGATCCCAACAACTTGTGGGCAAATGGGCGGTGACTATGGCTGCGCTTCAAAGGGGCGCATGCGGGGCTTCCAGGCCGGTTAAATTTTGGCGGCTTCAAAGGGACTCGAGCACGGATGAGGTAGGTCGAGGGCGGCATGGAGTCTGCGGTGGACGGCCAATCGGTGCCGGTGTCAATGGTCAATTTGCCTTACAACATGTGTCAATGGTCATTTTGCCTTACAACATGTACATGTGTGTGAAACAAAGAACGAAATCAATCATGTTGTGCTTATTTTCCTCTAAGGGTGACACTTTGTTGGCGGTTTTAATAACTATGCAAAACCATGACGAAATTACCACAACGTTCATCAAAATGGACCTCTCTCTCCGAGACGAATGCCCATATTTCAAAGTTTCAAGCCTCTTCTCTATCTTTCTAGCAAGT
>JADLZK010006216.1:0-57003 GCA_015847255.1 Hyparrhenia diplandra | reverse complement strand
AAGTGCTAACTCCATCCTTATTGAAAATGGTTTCGAAAATGCTAACACATGGTGTCGAGGTGTTCTTCGGCGTGTCGGCAACAAGAAACAAGTGACGGAAGTCGGTTTGGAGCAAAGGCGAAGGAACAGCGATGAAGCGACGAAGACTTCCACACGGCTTTCGGCGTGGCCGGACACACCGGCCGGGAAAGGTGGTCGAAAGTGACCGGCCGGTCCGGTCGATCGCGTCTGGCGAGAGCATGTTTCCAGGGTCGGGCGTCGGCGGGTGGCCGGGCGCGCCGGCCGGAAGCATCCGGTCTGGCCGACGCGCTCGTCGGATCTTGCGACCCAGCGCCGCGGAGCGGTGGGGTCAGCTGGTCGGTTCGGCTTGTCGGTTGTGACCGGACCCACCGACCGGACTCATCTGGCTCCGGTCGATCCTGGTCGAGGCCGCAGCGAAAGTGTGTTTTCACTCTTTCCACCACATTTGTGGTGTGGCCTATATATACCCCCATGGCTGCCTCTTGCTCTCTCTTGGACATTTGAATCATTCCTAACACTCTTTGAGCAAGCAAGCAAGCCTCCCTCCTCTCTCATTCTTGATTTGAGCTTCATTCTTGAGAGAAGAGTTGATCCACGTGCATTGCATCGAGTTCTTGCATCTAGAGGCACTTGGGGATCGTTGTGAGGGCGGTGGATTTCCGTTTCTCTTGTAGGCACCGCTCCTAGCCGGCTTGGTGGTTTGGTGGAGTTGTTGGTAAGAAGAGGTGATTGGTTCTTGGCCACCTCTGGGGTTGATTTATGAGAGGATTACGCACTCCTCGTCGGGAAGACAAAGTGCAAGGAATACATTGCTCGTGCTTTGGGTACCACACTTGTTGAGTGGTGTGTTGAGGCTAGCAAGGGCACCGCCTAGCTCAAACACCATCCTTGTGTTGGTCGGCACAACCGGAGACTAGCTTGTCGGTGTACAAGTGAACTCCGGGTGAACAAATCGACTTGTTCATTGTCTTCGTGTGTGGATCATCACCATCGAAAGTGGTTGATTGTTCATCTACATCCCGGTGATTGGTTCATAGCCTCTTCAAGTTGGTATAACAAGTTTCTCTCACTTGCATTACTTTCCTAGTTTACCTTGTGTAAAGAGCTAGCACTTGCTTATGTAGGTTGTTCTTGCAAGCATAAGGATCATATTAGGATTGCTCATTAGCTAGAGTAGTGACATAGACTTTGTGTGGACTAGAGATCATAGAATTATTTAGTCTTGTCACTAGAAGGCTTGCAAGACCACTAGAGCTAGTGCAAAACCGCATTTAAGCCGTGTTTTTATACTAATCGGTTTGTTTAGTTGAGCTTGTAGAAAATTTTTATAGGCTATTCACCCCCCCTCTAGCCATCTAGGACCTTACGGCCAGCGCAGCCCCCGCCTCGGGCCTCGGATCCGACCTCACTTCGACCGGTCTCCAAGTCTCCTCCACCTCTGCTCCCTGCACGCCCCACATCCGCCAACGATGCCGCGGACGGGAGGGGAATCGGCGCCCGTCAAGCTTCCCTAGACCCGCACAATTGCCCCCCGCCATGGCTAACACCACCGACACCAATCCCCGTCGTGGGGACACCGGAACTGGCCACCACGGGGCCCCGGATCCGGTCGCCCAGGCCGCAAAAACAGTCCAAGCTGGCTCCAATGGCGATGCCTTGCGATGGGGAGAGGGGACCAGAAAATTAGTAGAAGAAATAATATGAGTCCCCGGGATTTGGAACAATTTGAACTCTCCTTTTTGTCTCACCTCCTAGTTATTAAGCATCCAACATTATATGAAATTATCAAGGTCATAAAATTTAATAGTAAATTAAGAAAATACATCTTAATTTTCATCATTATTTTGATAGGTTAATTTAATAATAAGTTAACAATATAGATAAAAAAAAACTGTACAAAACATAATGATATGAAAATTGATAATGTATATTTTAAAGCAAAGTTGATGCTCTCTATCATATCCCGGGTTTAAAACTAAAACACAATCGTGCATGGAGAACAAAAAAACACAAATTTTGTGAGGAGGTAAATCTGGATTCTGGACAACAACTGAAATAGTTAGGAGTAATAAATTGAATCAAACGTTAGTTTGGGGGTTATATTATCTGGATATATAGACCAAACTTTGAGAGAGTATTTGGGCTTTTTTTTCTTTAACATACATTTTGTATAAGCATAAAGCAATAACAGTTGCAGTATCACCGTTGGTTATTCCATAGGCCATAGCTGAGATACACGGGTAGCAGGCATCAAGCTTGGCAGGCATGCAGGAGGCCGCATGATTGCTTGATGACATCAAAGATGAATGTTTGTTTTTCAAAAAAGATGAATGTTTTCAAGTCTGATGAATAATTAAATGATGCATCTCGGACTCGGAGTGTTGTCTTATCCATATTGACTTGTTGGGCATGCAAAGTATACATCTATTCTATCTGTGAATCCAGTGCACAAGCACAATACACTGAGCTGAGCATCAGCGCCCATCCTGGAGGCTGAAGGGCGTTATATTTCTCTATCTGAATCTTTGTCAGACATATATATGGGAGGACTGTTCATATATATGAATCAGTATTTTGGAGTATATCGATTCTTTCAGAAGTCAAAAAGGTACTCCGTGATGATAACTCATAACTGACAGAAATATCCATAACGACCTGAATCATATGCAGCAGGGCCGAGCATGCATAGTCCTCCTCCATTTCAAAACAAAGGCGCAAACAAGAAGACGACGATATAGCTAGAAGCCGGTTGCAAAAGGCTGAACTGCTGAACGTACCACTCTTGCTGGTCATCAAGGTTGAAGGCCATTTTTTAATAGGTAAAAGGATCTTGGATCATGCTGAAGGCTGAATCATATTATTATATATGTACACTGACAGTGACTGGTCATCTCTGTTTGCTAGCTGCTATCTTCTTTGTAATGATAATAACGACGATGTATATATGCCGATATATATATAGATCATGCTGATGATAGATATATATATTTATTAACTTGCTTTAGCTTTTCTCGAGGTTGATTTTTTGTTATATATGCTTGTCTTATTTTCGCATTACTGATCAGTCCTGTAGTTGAATGTACATATCTGTTGACTGTTGCAATTTTCTTCACGGTTTTGCTGTCATATAATTGGGGATCCATATATATATATATCCATGCATGCGAACTCCGGTGCACAAGTGCATGCACACGCAGTTGGATTTCTCTCGCTGTCCGTCTCTGAGCAACAACGGACCCTTCTTTCATAGTATTCGATATATACTGAAATTTATCTGAATCTTTTGTCAGGTAGTATATATAAACATATCTAAACCTTCTATATGGGAAAACCCCCACTTAGGAGTTCTCTCGACATGCAGGGGTGCCACATCATCTCTCTTTCAGTTTTTGTTTCGTTACCTATCCTTTCCCGTCTGCCGATCGGCTGCCTGCGCACGAAGAGACGAACGAAAAAGAATCATTAAGAGAAACGCATCTCCACCAAGTGCATTTCCTGCGAGTACATGAAGAGGCGGCACTGTACCGTCATCTCGAAGATAAAGGGCCAGCGATCTCTCCTTAATTCCTGACTCATCGTGCTTCAGCCCCCTACTTAACATACTCCGTACCATACAGTTCGCTGGCGTGGGCTGGATGGGATGGCTGCCGATGCGTACGTGGCCGAGGAGATATGCGTCGGAGGAGGAGATTTTGGTCGCCGCTCACGCCTGTGCCGGTGCCGCTGACGCGCCAGGCCGGCCACGGCTGTTGGTTCGATTGCGGATCAGCGTGGAGCGAGCCGGTAGGAACACCCGCCGATGCGCCGCGGGGTACCATCCTGCTTTGTTCATATAGTACAGGAAAGCAAGAAGGCAAGGTGAAAATCTTTTCATTGGGTTCGAAATTCATACATACTAGCTATCTTTCTTTTCTCACCGAGTTGACATCAGGCGGCGGCCGGTCGTGCGCCAGTGGTCCTCCAGATCCAGATCGACGCGCCGACGCACACGGAGGACGAGATGGAGGGTTGCCGCAGCACGCGGATTGGGGGAGAAGGCAGAGCGGAGGGCCGATGCCGGTGCGGACTGGAGGAGGAGGTGGAGCGCCGATGGACGCCGCGCGGAGAGACGGAGCGGAGGACGGGAGGAGCGATGGTCTTTTTTTTTTTTTTTTCCTCTTTTTTTTTGCGGGATGGTCACGGACGGGAGGTGCATGGTGAGAAGAGAATGGTCTGTTCGGTTGCTTTACTAGGCGTGGGTCCCACTCAGCCCTACAACGACACTCTTTTTGCAGCACACTACGCTGGAGCTAGAACGACTCAGGCCTCGTTTAGATGTTAGAAATTTTAGCAAAAGTAACTCCCGGAACTCCCCGTAGCACTCCTGTGCTTGTTTTTCGTTTGTTTGTGGTAAATATTATCCTACCATGGGGTAACTAGGCTCAAAAAATGAATCGTCTGCCATGATGTACATCTAAACGTGTAATTAGTTCTTTTTTTTACTACATTTCATACTCGAACATATGTCTTTTGGTGTATTTAATGTGATGTGATGGAGAGAGAGTGAAAAAAGAGTTAGAAACTTTAGCCAACTAAACGAGGCCGATTTTGGGACTGAGTGAGTAGCAAGGTACATTTGTACAAGGACATGGATGCTACGGTGCTAGACTCCTAGCTATGCAAATTGACGTCTATTGCCAGTTTGCAAGGTTTTAGATGCTATCTGATCTGAACCCACAGTCTGCTGTGCAGCATGTTGTTTGTTTATTTTCATTTTTCTTGCAGATTTCTAACAAACAATGGAGTCCTGAAATATGCCTACGGTAACAAAGCACCGTAGTGTTTTTTTATGGTACTATTAATTTTTCTATATAATGTTTTCTTATGTAAATGTTAACATCGTCATGACCTATTGCCAAAAAAAACATCATCATAGCCTCACTAAGTACAATATCGTAAGTAACTTCAAACACCAAATTGTATTTATTGCCCCACCAAGTCATGAAGAGGTATTGCATTGTTCTTCACTTAGATTCCTTTATTGCACTAAGTCACTTCCCCTGATGACTCCATCTAGCATCAAATCGAACTCTCATGTCCATCCATCTCCTCTATTCCACTTCTATCCTCTATTCCACTTCTATAATGAATCTAGCATCTAATCAAATTTATTGGTATTTTCTCTCGTGACCCGACAGCTAACGCTTTGGGGAGTTGAGTTCAATTGGTGTGTAGTATAGGTGCTCGATAAAATGACTGCTTGAGTTTGGCGGATGAGTATAATAAAGAACTGCACAACTTGAGTCCTCAAGGCGAAAATACCTTTTTCTGTAATACTATATTCAATAAATATACTAAATCAGCTATAATGGATGCCTGGAAGAATATATTCGGTTCGTTTAGCGTTAAGTTATGCCGAAATGTCAAATTGGCCTATGTCTAGGAATCAAGCAAAATAAATCTATGTCAAATGTCTTTTTTAAATTCTGTTGGGTATAAATTTTTTTTATTTGAACGTTGATTTTATAATCTGCTCATTAGTATTTCTATATACTCAAATCTATTATATTTATCCATTAAATCTAACAACAACACACTATGGTGTTATTAGATGGTATTATCCATTATTTTTGGGTAATTTTTCTCCAATACTATACTACATAATTCCCACAAAAAATACGGATAAGATAAGATACATTTTATATACTCTTTAATTTCTCTATATATTGTGCACATTCCTATACAGTGGTGAATCAGCGACAACGCGTGTGCAGTCATCTCCTAATTCTTAGAACCTGTTTATATTTCTTTTTTATACCCGCAGCAACGCGCGGAGAGTCCTCCTAGTATATGATAACATGAACGTAGGCACCACATACGCAGCTGGAGAGTGCACACTGCATGCAGAGCAGAATAAAAAGGCCATTGGTGCTCTGGTGCGAGCGGGAACCTTGCGCTTGGCGTCTCATGGAGACGAAGCTAGCGAGCACAGCTCGTCTCAGGAATATATCCGGCCATCCAATCCAATCCATAACCATGGCATGGCATGGACCTGGCGCTAGCCCTATATATATCTAGCTTGACCCCCATGCATGATGCATCATCGATTGCAAATGCTAGGTAATGCATAGCTAGAGGTATAGTGGCCGGCATGCATACATATGCATCATGCATGGTCCCGATTCGACCGGCCGTGCGATCGGACGTGTGCTGGTAGTGGCGGATCCTGTTGCGATTACTTTTGGTCGTACTACATTGCATTGCTTTACGGCCGGCACGGGCTCGATCGAGCTGAACTAGGACGACGATAGGTTGTGCTGCATCAGGCATGATTGCTTCTACATACCCCTGCTGAACGAGATCGGTCCAATAGTACCTTCTGACGAGGTTCGATCATATGTATGAACGAACTACAATAGAGTGGACAGCTGGACAGGATGGTGCACCACGTACGAGCTCACAGTACGTAGTCACGCTTTCTGTCTCTCACGATATGATTGATGATGATCCAGACATTATTCATCGGTCTATATATCTAATAATCTATATATATAGTATATGTCCTCTTTACAACCAAGGAAAAGGCATGGGAATTAATCCTAATTCTCTAGGAAAATAACGTTTGGATGTATGGAATCATAGTAATTTTAGTGTTAGTTTGGACCTTGTCGAAATTTTTGAGGAAAATTGGTGTTCATTTGGACCTTGTCGAAATTTTCGAGGAAAATTGGTGTTAGTTTGGACCTTGTCGATTTTTTTTTTTTTTTTTCGCGATAACGCCTTGGCGTATTTTTCATTAAGCAGAAAAGAGTTTTGATACAACCAGAGGGGGATAACGGTAGTCGAAAGATTATCAAACCCCCGAACACCCAAAGCTAGATATAGGATTACATTTTGAAACCACTTGCGACTAGTAAAAAACAGCACAAACAAAACGGTCAGCCGAGAAGTACTAGCAACGACGACACCCTTCTGAACCCCGCAGCACACCAGTCCTCAAGCTCCTCCTGAATCTGTAGAGCGAGCTGCAAGGGCGTCCTCGTCTTGGCGTTGAAGGTTCGAGCATTCCTTTCTTTCCACATCACCCAGCCAACGGCAAAGAAGAAGGAGTCGAATCCCCGCCGCAGCGCCTTTGGGACCAATTTCCTCGTGCGAATCCACCATTCCATGGTATTTCCTTCTTCCGGCACAATCAGGTCGTGGAGGTGTAATCTGTGCAAGCAAATATGTCATACCTCCCTGCTTAGGCTGCAGCCTAGTATGATATGATCCATGGTTTTTCGGACGCCCGTCACACATGATGCAGCTATCCGACTCTTGTAACCCATGGCGAAACCTTCTACAGCAGTCCAAAGATCTTCCATGCATAACTAGCCAAAAGAAGAAGCGGACCTTCAGCGGTGCAGAAGTCTTCCGGATCTCCTTCGCACCAAGAGGCACGAGAGGCACCGAAGAACATGGCACCGTAGTTTTAACCTCAGCAGAGTAGGTGTGGTCCCGAGTAAACTTTCAATGGAAGGTGTCCGGAGAATCTGGAGTGCCACCTGGTCGAGAGACGGTCACAAAGAGCGCATACATCCCGCAGCACTTTGCCATGGTGGCCGGCCCGAGAGATGTGAGTGACCCAAGCATCACCCACCGGCGCCTCTGCCACTGTGGTCATCAACTTCCTGCTCGGAACAGCCGCATAAACCGCCGGCGCAATCACCTTGATGCACTCTCCTTGGACCCAATTATCTGTCCAAAAATATGTGGACCGGCCATTCCCCAAATTGATGCGTGTTGCTGCTCTGAACAGGGCCAAAGAAGCTGCATCCCTGACGGTGGGTGTGTTCCCTAGCTAGCCGGTCTCTCCACAGCCACCGCAGCCTCAACGCAATGCCAACCTTCACGAGGTCCGCAATGCCCAATCCGCCAAGATCTTTCGGACGTGAGCAAGTCAGCCAAGCAAGGTTGCAGCGGCCACCCGCAACAAAAACAGTCCCGGCCGAGATGAAACCCCGCCTCAGCTTGTCGATTGCCTCAATTGCCCATGCCGAGATGCTCAAAGCAATGGCTGTGTGCACTGGGATGGAGGAAAGAGTGGCTTGGGCGAGCGCCGTTCGTCCAACCACGTTCAGCATACTTCCTTTCCACCCCGGTATGCGAGCTGCCACCTTGTCAATCAAAGGTTGTTCTTCCGAGCGTCGAAGCCTGTGCACGGACAGTGGTACTCCAAGGTAGCGACATGGGAAATCCTGGATGGCGCATGCCAGAACGTTGCGGACGATCTGCATGTCTTCCTCCGTGCAGTGTATAGGAGTGGCTATGCTCTTCTCGAAATTAGAGAACAGGACACGAAGCGACTCAGAAGGTCGAGAGAACCGCGCGTACCGTCATCAGGTCCCTCTGAATCGGCCGGACGAATAGGACCAAGTCATCGGCGTACAGGCTGGTGCGACACGTGAGCCGGCGATGCGGCTGATGGGTAGCGAGGAATCCTCGACCTTCCGCCCAAGCGAAGATGTGGTTGAGGGCGTCAATGGCGATGACGAACGACATCGGTGACAGGGGTCACCCTGCCCGCAAACCCACGGCGTGGCAAATCCTCCGGCTCGGCTGCCCATTCGGGGAGGATCTTGGAGCTCGAAGTGGACAGGATTAGTGATATCCAATTTCTCCATCCGAGGCCAAACCCCATGTCTTTGGAACAGCTCAAGCAAAAAATGTCCATGCGGCGGTGTCAAAAGCCTTGGCGACGTCCACCTTCAACATAACGCATGACTCTCGCCTAGAGTGAATTGCTTTACACGTGAGTGTACACTTACGAAGTTGTCATGCAAGCTCCTCGCCCTTGATGAAAGCACTCGATTTAGGGGAGCACCAAATGCCTCTCGGACACCCGACAGACCTATTTGCCAAACATTTGGTCACCAACTTTCCAAAGCTATGGATCAAGCTGATCGGGCGGTAGTCTTTGATTAGTGTAGGGTGATCCTTCTTTTTGAGCGAGCACCATGTACGCATCGTTCGGTGGTAGAAGCTTCGCCATCCTGTGCCCGAGCGTTGAAGGCATTCATGACATCGTGCTTGATGATGCTCCACGCCCGGCTTGTAAAAGATTGCGGTGAAGCCGTCGGGGCGCGGCGCCTTGTCATTCGGTAGCTGCCTAATCACCTCCCAAACCTCGCCCTCGGTGAAGAGCGTCTCAAGCTCATGGAGTTGTGACGTGGGCACCCCAACTGCATGAAGGTTCAACCTCTTGGATCGTTCAAAAACGGTCCCAAGAAGTTCACCAAAGTGGGCAAACAGCGAGCACCGGCCATGTCCGTGTATGCGTGACTAGTTGTGTCCCCCGAACAAGCAAACTCTCAATGCGGTTCTTCTTGCTACGATGACATGCACGGAGATGATAGAACTTCGTGTTTGCATTGCCCTCGGCCATGTAATGTATCTTTGCGCGTTGTCTAGTTATCGTCTGCGAGCCAAGGAAGCCAACCCAAGCACCCTCAATTTTAGCATCCGCCTAAGGTGATCCTCCCATGGCCCACGGCTCCCTTGATTCACGCTCGGCCTCAAACCTTGCGATTACCTCCCTGGACATGGCTAACTGTAGCCTAATGCTCCCAATTTTTGAATTACTCCACTTTGTCAAAGCTGCAGCCGTGTTCCGGAATTTTTGGTCTAGCCTGCGGAAGGGGTCCACCCCAGCCTGAGAAGGCTCCCAGGCATCCTTGACCACGTCCAGGAAACCTGGAATTTTGGTCCAGAATGACTCAAAACGAAACCGACGCTTGTGTACCGTAGTGGTCATCATCTGCAACAGTAGCGGACAGTGATCGGAACAATCTGAAGACAAAGGCTTGAGCACGTGGTTTGGGTAATCAGTCAACCATTGCACGGATGCGAACATTTGATCTAGCAGCTCCAGGGCAGGCCGGTCCCTCTCATTGGACCAAGAGTAGAGTCTCCCGACCATGCCAATTTCCTCCAGGCTGAGCCTATTAAGGAAGGATCGAAAACGGCTCATGCAGCGACGATCAAGCCTGTCATTGTTCTTATCTTGCGCGCGGTAAATCATGTTGAAATCCCCGCACAGGAGCCAAGGTCCAGAGGCCTTGGCGTGAAAAAGCTGGGACAGCTCACCAAGGAACTCGACCTTGTCTGCATCCTGTTGGGGTCCATACACACCCGTGAACCACCAAGGCGCGCGCGCTGAACTGCCGTCGTGCAGCTTGACAGAGATGGAGTGCCGGCCCCGGCTAACCATGCTGCTCGTCCAGAAATCACGAGCCCAAGCGATGATGATGCCGCCGGCCACTCCAACAGAGGGGAGGTAGTCGTAGTCGAAATAGGGACCTAAGATTTCATTAGCAGTAGCATTACAAAGCTGATAGAGCTTGGTTTCTTGGAGACACACCAAGGACGGCCTGTGCGTAACTAGGAACTCTCGCACAACGTTGCGACGTGCTCGGTCGTTGAGGCCGCGCACGTTCCAGCAGAAACAACTATGGTTTGTCGACATGGTGAAACCGTAGTGCGACAAAGACGCCCGTCGTGGTGTCTCAAGCCATACCATCCTCCGGCCGGCCGTATTGAGGTTGAGAGTGGCGGGTTGAACTTCGCCGTTCGGCAACACTTGTAGAACATTTTGTTTACGGAATGACATATCTCCCTTGAATGCCCGGATGAATTGAGCCTCAACCTCGAGTCCGGGCGTCTTCACGGACATGAGTCCCCTTCTTCTTCAGCGATGCGTTACGGGCTTGGCGGTGGCATTAGGAGCCCTTGGCTTAGCGGCAATCCGACCACTCCTCCTCAGAATCTGGATGGAGGCCGGTGTCTTGTAGCGTCGACGGCCGGACAGCGTCACGCAAGATAGGAGTCGTGAGCGGGATCTGATTTCCGACTCCATCTGCTGCGGGACCATCTTTGCCATCATTCCCTCCCGATGGTTGTGGCGTGGACATCACCGAATCCTGGGTGTGGAGTACCGCGATCTCTGAGACCATCATCATCATTCATGTGTTGTGCCATCATAGCAGTAGGGGACACATATTGAGTCACCGGACCAGGCTGCATTCCAACGGATGGCAATGCTGGTGGAGGTCCAATGAACTCGAAGTCAACCATCACAGACCACCAATCGGGAATATGGTTATGGCCCTCTGCAGCGTGCGCATGGGACCACCGGTCATCGGGGAGGGTGTGCACTTGGTGTCTCCGCTCCGGCCGTCATGCAGTAGATGGGGCGCAATCTCCAGGAAGCCGACCACAAGGCCACTGGTGGGCAGTGGAGGATCAAACTTGAATTGAGTCGGCGTAGGGGAGAAGCTTTTTTTCTGCATGTTCGAACCCATTCGAACCGGTGTGACGAACAGGACCCTTGCACTGTCCCTGTGACTCAGTAGCTTGGTGACGGCCGTCGCCCCACCCTCAGGCTGCAGTGGCGAGTTGGCGTTCGCCGGCGTTCTCGGAGCCTGCAGCATGGGCCATCGGTCGTTTAGCACCCCTCCGACTCTAGTCGGTGAGGACGAGTCAAACGCAGGAGTAGGGGCAACATCCGAGCAACTTGGCGAAGCATGATCCCGCACAACAGAGAGCGGACAGCTGAAATCCCCAACAATTACCGCCTGATTGCGACAAGAACCCGGTCCGGGCTGGTGGCGAGAGCACCCAGCAGCAGCGGACGTCTGCACCGTACCAGCATCACGACGAGGAGCGGGATCAGGACCCTGGGAGTCATCATCAACCTGACCGCTGTCCCCATCATCTGCTCCATCTCCACCACCCGCAGCACCATCATGCCCGTCCGGCGAGGATGGGGGTGTCGAGTAGTCCTAGGTGGCCACGAGATGAACGCGCACGGAGTACATGAGGCCCGGCAGGAGACGATTACCATCCTGCTGGGTCACCACATTTGCCTCAGGGATGAAAATCAGCTTCTCACGATCAATAAAGCTTGGGTGTTTACACCAGGCAGTTACAAAGTACTCTTTGTCATCGTCAAATGGAGTGTCCCGCATGGTTGTATTTTGTATCATAGCACAGGCTCTCCCCAGCACCGTCTGGGCAACCTCGACGTTGCGGGCATGCAGAGGCAAACGCTTAATCGCAAGCAGGACCTGGAATTTGAAAGTCCCAAACACAACAGCTGCTGTCTTGACCCACGGCTTCCAGATCAAGGGCGTCTGTCCCCTTGGCTGCTGGGCAAGGACCCGGTCGTGGTCTTGCTGGTGGTGGAAACACACAACGAAATCCTCGGTCTCGTGCACCCGCACCGAAGCCTCATTAGCGATGATGCCCATCCTCGTTGAGTATGTCCTGGACCATGGTGGTGGTGAGTGGCGGTCTTGTTCCACCAATGGTGACGACGAGCGCCCTGCTGAGGCGGTCCTCCTCCGCCTGAATGATGCCGGAACGGTGAATCACCACCATCTGAGCAGGCGGGCGACGATGTTGTCCCGCGACCGCGGTTGCCGAAGAAACCTCCCCAACGTCACCAGCAATGTCCTCCTCCATAGCCTGGTGCGGGGGATTCTCCTGGTGCGGCTGTTGCGACTGCTGAGGTGGGGAGTGTGCAGGGCTCGGTGCAGCATGTGGCTGGATTGTTGGTGAAGACCCGGAAGCCATGACGGTGTCAGCTGTCTGCTCGGCACTGGAGGCTCCCCCCGACCCGCGACGCTGAACGTCACGACGGTCAGGGGCCGGCGGTGAGCGAGGGCGCTTGGTCCCGGGCACCACATGTGCCCTCGGGCAAGCGGCCACTCGATGGCCCTCCTCGGCGGATGAAGCGCTGGGAGGGGAATTGGCAATGCTTCTTGACGTGCCCCTCCCGCAGGCAATTGAAACACCGACCGACGAGCTCAACTGGAACCGAACGACGGGGGGCCGGCGGCGAGCGAACCCGACCCTCCTTCCTGCTACGGACCTGGAAGAAGCCGTCAGCGTCCGGAGACCCCCGTGGAGTTGGCGGATGAGTGGGCGGGGAACATTGGCGCGTCGGTGGATCCCGACGATGCTCGACGCGCTCAACGACGGAGGCGGGTCGATGCCTGCCCCCCACGGACGGTGCCAGGGCTGTCTGAGGCCTAGCCCCGCCCGAGTTGCGTCGTACGCCTCCCCGCGCGACCGCCCGCAATGCCTCCTCCTCCACGGGCGGGGGCCGCGTAGGCTTTGTCTTGCGGCTTCCATGAAACCGGGAGGCTTTGCTTGCGCCGCTTCTTTCTCCCCGGGTGAAGGAGCGGCCACCTCCCCTGCCCCCGCAAGGCGTTAGGGGCGGGGGATGGAGTCGGCGGCGGACCGGAGTGAGGTCCCCGCCTCAGAGTCGGAGAGGTCCTCCCAATCACTGGGTTCACCCTCTCAAGCCGGTCGCCCAGCCGGCGGGGTCTTCCAAGTTCGCCTCGGCATGACGTTGCGGGGGTGGTGGTCCGCGGTCGCCGGAGGACCAGTGTAAGCTCCATGGCGCCGGGATCCGCGGCCGGTGGAGGTTGCCGCCGGAAGCCGCCGCGATCAACGCATCAAGCTCGACGAGGCAAGTATGCCGGCGCCGGGACCTCCTCGTCCACTGGACCGTCAGGCACCCCCCGTACCCGGCCAGCTCGAATGCCGCGCGCCAGGGCATCCTCCTCCACCACCTCGTCCGCCCAGGGACCGCTGCTGGGGGCGCCGCCTCCATCGCTCCAATGAGGAAGCTTTGCCTCGATCCGGTCGGACCGCATCCGCAGGCGCGGAGGGGAGTCCGAGGCCGCCAAGGTCCCCGGAATCGATAGATCCGGCGGTGGCGGTGTTTTTAGAGAGCAGAGATGCTGGTGGCTACGGCGGCGAAGTGGCAGTCGGCGGCGAGGTGTACAGTGCTCGGGGAGTCGCCCTCAGAGTCGCCTTACCTCACTTACCGTTTCGTCGCTTCCCTTGTCGAAATTTTCCTTTACCTTGTTTGTTGGAGTTCATGTATTCATGTGTTGCATATCCAAATGCCACAATGAAAACTTTCCTGCGATATTCATTCCTATAGGATTGTAAGTTACATATATTCAACTCACTGCCCACAGTGTGATCAAGTAAAACTATGATCAAGACAACTAGTGCAATGATCAAGGGAATCCATGTAGAAAACTGGTTTCATGGCACCTATGGAAAGAGAGGAATGTGAGATGCTTCCGAGGTTCAAAGCTTGATGTCGCAAGATTTACCCATGATCTCTAGGCCGAAGCCGGTCAATGGATACAAAGACTGAGGTGGTACGACTTAGTCTCTTACCTGCTGGGTAATACTATTCACCAACACGGGGCCATGCTTGTTTCCGAACTCTTATATCCATAAAAAACATGCAATAATCTTGGGTATTCGAGAAAAACCTCAAACCTGTATTTTGAGAATCATACGTTTCAAAGAGTCCCTAATTAATATAAATGTAATATAACTAGGTGGAGTATAGCAAGACGAAATACTCGTACTATAGCCTAGCTAGCAATAACCTACAAAAAGACTGGCTTCAGTTCTTTCACAAGATGGTTGCTCTTGAAAATTATATATGGAGTGACTTAATACAAACAAAATGTTTTCTTTTGGCTATTTATCAATGACCATCGTCTAAGAACTAAAACTCTTCATAAAAGAAGAAACACATACATATACAACAACTCCAATCTTATGACTCGGTATTATGTTCCTAGCTAGGTTACAAAAGAATATCTTGAGCATCTCTTTGTGTGGCAATGTGCATATTGCATAACAAGCCAAATAGGTGTTACGTCTAGCATGATTGCTTCTACATACCCCCTGCAAAATGAGATTGGTCCAATAGTACGTTATGACGAGGTTCGATCATATCTATGTATGTGCATATGCGCTTCATGTACTACCTATACTACCCTAGGGAAGAGAGGATGGTGCACATCGTACGAGTTCACATTAGTCACTTTCTATCTCTGACTCGTTCGATGATGATCGATAGGCATCCATGGCTCTATCTTTTTAATCCACTCCTCCGTCCCCTAAATATCTGTCGTTTGCACTTTTTGAGAAATAATTTAAAATTTATAGATTTAAAAATAATTAATATTTATGGTTAATCAGTTTTGTTGGAAAGATCCTTTTAATCTAGTTTTTTTAATAAATTTATTTGGCAGATCATGTCATGTCACACTATATCATTTTAAGATACACAGATTATATTCACTACGGAACTGGGTCTTCGCCCGACGGTAATGTGTTTTGCCGACAGCCCTAAAATAAGACGTTCGACAAAGAAATTCTTCGCCCGACAGCCCCCGCTTCGGCAAAGAAAAAAAACGGTCGGTGAAGCTTACTTAGCCGAGCACCAGATTCTCGGTAAAGAATCACCCTAGGCCAAGCTTCTTTGCCGAGAACCGCACTGACAAGTGCTCGGCGAAGCCGGAGTAACAGCCGTCAACTACGCGGTTCGTTAACGGTTACTTTTCTTCGCCGACAGTTGTTTTCGGTTCTCGGCGAAGGCTTCGTCGAAAGGGGAGCCCTGACGGCTGTCGGCAAAGGGCCTATGCCGTTAAAAAATTCCCCGTAGCACCTTCGCCGATGCCCCCCTGGAAAAGTGTTCGGCGAAGCCTTCGCCGAAGGCCCTCTGGCCTTTGCTGAACGCTCCGTACGCTCGGCGAAGGACCAGCCTCCTGTAGTGATTGGTTAGGGTAGATAAATACAGTACGTGTTTTTAGCGCCAAAAAAGAAACAGTAGGTGCTTTACAACAAGCCAACACAATAACGATATTTAATTTGAAAATATTTTTATTATTGGTTCCATGGACTGAGCCCCACCGTAGCATCCCCAAGATACACATACATAAATAAAAGTGAATGATGAACATGTTTACAGTTTACACACGTACACGTACTATACGTGTATGCATGAGAGGCAAACAGGCAGGAATGCATGGCACCCACCAGGAGTCGAGCACCAACACGGCAGCACCGGCACCGCCGGCAGCAGCACTGCACGGGTCTCCATCGATCCATCGCTGCGTTGCGTGTGTCCACTGTTGATCGCTGACGTACGTGACGTCCACCACGTACTATATACGGCTCCCGCGCGCGTTTCACCTTTACGGCCGAATCCCAGCACTGTTCCGATCGATCACCATGCATGCAATGCAGCTGCAGCTACCTCCACTGGCTATATGCATGGCTAGTGATGGATGGACAGTGGGCAGTGTGGCTGCCGGCATGCATCGTCAGTTCAGCTTGCACGATAATGCATGTTGGGGTCTTGGAGACGAAATGCATGTACATACAGCCTAGTATACAGGAACAGATCGACCTATCTATACAGTCGCAGATGCTGTTGGGGTCTTGGAGATGATAAAGACGAGCTGGAGCCCTTGAAGGGACTATAGGGCCTATAGAGGCAAAAGGGCCCGGCTGCCAAGCCAACAGGTCGAGCTGCTTGCACAATGCACAGCACACACACATACACACGCATGCGGGTGATTTGATGTTGTGGATCGGGGAACCCATCCGTTTTCATTTTCAAATCCGGAGGCCGTATACTATATGCATGTGATGCTTATCCACCATATATCACCATCCACCATGCATGGGTGATGGGTCTCCGAATTCTGCTTCCTGTCTGCTCGATCGCTCGCTGCACACTGTTGAGAGAATTGAAGCCTGTTACGGTTGTTTGCGAGCTACTCCTAGTGCTCATTGACCTACACTACACTGTTTTTTGGACAAATGAGATGGATTCGTACAAACCTTATTGGTAGTGCTACACATAGATGCAATTATGCAATCAAATAGACGACGTAATAAACTACTGATGAAATGCATATTTATAAGTAAATTTCATTAAAGAGCTTCAAGCTTCAAGATTCAAGAAGCTGTGCATATACAGGGTTGCACTTGCATGCAGTTGTTTCTTCTTTTCCTTTCTGCACTAAAGTAGTACTTTGTGTAGCTAGGCCACTAGAGCATGGTGCTGCTTCATCATCCATGCATATATATATACGGATCTGAACTCTGCATGAGTACTCTATAATAGTACTCCTAGTCAGATGAGATAGCTAGGTGTGCCTCATGTACAGTAATGCTAGGATAGGGACTTGTAACCAAACGGTGGATGATGGACAGTCTGATGGATGCAAATGCAATGCAGGAGAGCTATGATTGCCCAATACGTATGCGTACGTGCCTGTCCAACGATGAGGCAGCCGCAGGTGCAGGTGCAGAGGCATGCATGCTGCACTACCTGCATTTTGCACCAGCAGTAGCAAGCAGCACACTAGCAAGGGGCTTGGCGAGCAGAGCAGAGGGCAGCTAGGCTATGCCTCCATATCCACAAAATAATAACATATATTGTGTGCATAATTAGGCTTTTCTAAGATTATTCGCAGTACAAGTGGAGGTGTAGTTATTTGCAAAGGGAACAATGTGGAATTAGCCTGTGATGAGCTAGTAGTATGTTCTTTGTGCAGCTGCAGCAGCGGCAGAAGCGCCAGAGCTGATCGAGTAGTAAAGGAGGGTAAGGTGGTGGATGATGTTGGCAGGGCAGGGGCAGGCCAGTGTGCCCTTGTGCAGACAGAGAAGATAGGCGAAGGCCTTGGAAACTCGTCTTCTCTGGCAGGGCAAATAATGAGGCCATCCATTTCAAATGTTGGCCAGGCCAGGAATCCATCCTTCAACCGCTGAGCAGTACTAGGTACAGTAGCCTTTTGTTGATTCCTTGGGATCCAGAGCCGCCGGCCTGTGTTGATGGCGTCGTGGTGGTGGATCCGAAGAACCTTGGACGATGCTGCTGCAAGGAATTCATGGCGATCGATCGGCGTGGAACATTGGAATGCGTGCCTGAGCACGCACCAAGCACCATGCAGCATGTCTGCCAGGTTTGCGGCTACAGCTACCGCACTGCATTGTTGTTGTATCCTAAAGTCGCCTCCAATGCTCTCCGTGAAATTTACATATCCAGTAATCCGTAGTACAAAGCATTTCCTGTTACTGTATTATGAAGTGATTCATGATTGTCAGCAGTGGTACCAAACCACAAAGACTGGTCGTGTTTGGGTCGTCGTCCAGGCAACCTTGTCCTGGCCAGGCAGCTAACAAGCCGTTGATTTTGGAGGCATGTTTGGTTCCCGACACCCTTTAAACATGCCTAGACCAGACATTACCTGTAAAACACACCTACATTAACGCCGGCCAGTTGTTCGATATGGATGTGGTTGCCTGGGGGTGCCGAGGCAAGGATTCAAAACCAATAAGGTACAAAAAAAAAGATTCAAAACCAAAACACGTCATGATGAGCTCTAGTGGTTGGAATCGAAACCACATCCGTGCAACCGACGATATATATACTAGCTATATAGGCCTTTTTTTGCCGAGCATAGAGCAGAGAGGAGAGGAGGATGGGAAGTTGTTGTGTTTTTGAAAGAGCAACAAGGCACGTTCAATTCGTACCGGCTGTAGGTCACGAGCCTATAAAACTTACTGTAGGTAAAACAAGGTGAGGATCGTCGGAGCTTCGTCACGCAGGACTTTACTACAGAGCTGCAGGACTCGAATTGATTCGCCTAGGTAGCTAGCTAGCCTCCGATGGAGCTTACTGATTGCCTGCTACGACCTAGCATCAGGCGTGGCGACGCAGCTACAGGCCCCTCGGCAACGGCAACGGCAACCACCCCAGACGAGGATGAAACGCTGCCGACAAATGGTCCACGCACGTCTCCGTGGACAACAGTTTCCCTTTGCGTACATGGCTGCCATCAAACGGGGGCGGCACGACGCAGGATCGATCGGAGCCAGCCAGCGCGGTTGATGGCTGATGAGCATTGTGTGTCCAATGCAGCTATAGAGCCTGGCACAGTGGCATGGCTCCAGTGTAGTGCACAGAGGCAGCAGCCGGCTCGTTTTGCTGCCATTGCCATCGACGCCTGGCTTGGCTGCCGGTGCACCGTGACCTGACTGACGATGCGTCGTCGCCTCCCCGGCCGTTCACGTGCACACGACGACGTAGTAGTAGTACTCGCCAACAGTGCGTGGATGGGTGTTGCAGCTCGATCGGGCTACGCTCCGGCCGTTACGGCGGGAGAGCAGGAGTGTTACGTAGTTTACTGTGGGCATGCACTGGCACACACGACGACGTGCCGGCCGGCAAGCAAGGGGTTAGAGTTCCTGTTGCATTGGCCTCGTCAAGCAGTAGGACTAGAGATGGATTGGATTGGAGTCTCGCTCGGATTACCATGGACTGGATTTCCTATGTGCATCGCCTAGTAGATGTCATGTCGTGCACATGCCTCCCCTTCCCTCCCCTGAAACAAGGGCGCGTGTTCCCGCCTGTATCCTCACTGTGTGTTTGTTCCTCGTGCATGCCACCACCGCGTGCCTGCGCTGTCGAGTGGTGACCGGTGGACGCGACGCGCGCGCGGCGCTTGGGCGATCGGGTTGGCCACGGATCCAGAGCAGAGCGTGGTGGAAGGGAAGCCGGCCGGCGAGGCAATCCAGCGCGTGGTGGACACCGGCCGGCGCGGCGCCGAACCGAAACCAAGTGAAGCGAGGTGGGCGCGGGACACGGGCAAGAGGCCAACACGTACAGCACGGCGCGTGGGGTTTTCGGCTGCGTGCCGTCGCCGTCGGCGGCCCCATCGGCAACCCCGTCCGTCCATTGCGGAGTGGGTAAGCAGAGCACGGCGGTCGCGGCGGGACGGGGAGGTACGGACACCCTGGACAGGTACCCTTGCCGGTGCCACTAACAGGAAGGACACGTTGTCCGATCGTCCACCTGGCCCCCCACTACCCGGACGTTCCGGCTTGGGCACGCCCGTGGTCGCAAGTGCCGGATCGCGGATGCTCCGGCGGGCTGCTCACCGATTCTACTTGGTCCACCGTCCGTCATCATGCGAAATGATGATGATTCTTAGCAAAAATGCACGTCCCTTTTCGCCCTTTCTTTCTTCTCATATAATAATTCATTCAAGAAAGCGGCCCTTCCCTTTCAAATTTCCATGTGTCTTTGTTTTTCCTCTTCTCCCTTTCTCACCTAAAACCAGAGGCCATTTTAGCTTTTTATACATGAGGAGGACATGTATTCCGAGCGAAAAGACACGACAGTCCGTGTCATGATCGGAGGCTAATCGTGAAAGGCGTACACGGGCGGAATCCCTGTCAGAGTGTGATTATCCGTAACCAAGGATGATCATCAGGTGTACAACTACTACGTCTACGTGGAACCCTGCAGTTCAACACGTGACCAGCTTTTGCTCACGTTTCCTCGCGTTGGCGGACGGACGCACTCACCAATTCAAAACGCCGCTGCGGTTCCCTCTCGCACGCTTCCCGCTATATATAACCCCCAGTCCACGTCCACCACCACACTCGCCGCCCGGCGGTTCTCCACGGCTCGCAGAACCACCCACCACCACAGCAATGGACCACGGGAGCGGCGGGAGGAGCAGCAGCCGGCTCCGAGACCGTCTGGTCCGGATGTTCCGACCGGCCTCACTGCTCCGCTCCACCTGCAACACCACCGCCGGCGCGTCCTCCTGCGCCTCCTCGTCTCCCCGGCGCCGCCGGCACGGGGTCCGCGTCGTCCACGGCGAAGTCGCCGATGCATCCGCCCGCCGCGTGCTCCTCCAGTCGCGCACTACTGGCCGCGGACGCCGCCGCCGCGGACAGGGACTCGTTCCTCGCGTCGTCGCGGCGCGACCTCGTCGGCCGCACCGAGTCCTTCTCCACCGCTGTTGACCGCCTACACCGCCGACGCCGGGACACGCCGCCGCCATCCCGCTTCTCCGTCGACGCGCCGCCGGCGTCTGTGGCGGAGAGGAGCAGGGATAAGGACAAGGTGAAGAAGAGTCCGCGCGACGAGTACGCTAGTCACCACCACCCACTCGGCGGCGGCAAGAACGACAAGATGATGATCAGGATGAAGCTGCTCTCAACCCCTACGGGTTCAGCAGCTCCGACGACGACACCGACGTCTTCAGCAGCGACGCAGAGGACGACCTCGCCGGCCGTGGCGTGTGCAGCAGCAGCAAGAGGCTGCTGGCCGCCGGCGAGTCGGCGGAGACTTTCTTCTCCTCGTCGCGAAGCTTCTCCTCCGACTCCTCCGAGTTCTACACCAAGAAGCAGAAGAAGAAGACGACAACGACGACCAAGACGAAGCCCCCTACAGCAGCAGCATCCTCCGGCAAGCCGCCCAAACCTCCTAGAACGACGACGACGACGAAAAGGGGCCAGGTCCATCCCGCCGGCACCGCCACCAGACGCCACCACCACCACCACCGGCGCGCGGCGAGCAGCTGCGACACGTGCGGCGTGCGCGACGGGTTCCGTCCCGTGGTGTCGTCGGCGGAGGAGCAGGTGCGCAGGGGGTTCGCGGTGGTGAAGCGGTCGCGGGACCCGTACGCCGACTTCCGCTCATCCATGGTGGAGATGATCGTGGGGCGGCAGCTGTTCGGCCCGCCGGACATGGAGCGCCTGCTGCGCTCCTACCTCTCCCTGAACGCGCCACGCCACCACCCCGTCATCCTCCAGGCGTTCTCCGACATCTGGGTCGTCGTCCATGGCGGCTAGCTACCGTACATTGCTGCTACCCTGCTAACCACCGGCTTCAATTCGTCGTCCACCACCACCACCATCATCGTCATCAATAAGCTAGCTTGTTAAGAGTGCGCCGCCATGGCTGGGTTAATGAATGGAGCTTGTTGTAATCGTAGCTGTGCAACTGTTGATGCAAGATTAATCTTCCTTGTTAATCCATTTTCACATTGACTGATTTTGGTCTGTGATTTAATTTCGTGGACGATGTGGATGACACTGCATGAGACTGTGTACTGTCATTTTAGTACGTACTAGTGTGTTTCTAGGCTCTGAGCTTCTGAAGCTGAGCTAGTTTCAGATTTGGAAGTGGGATTTGGGATTTGTTTGACCAGAGATCAGCTGGCTTTGTTTGGTAGCTGAAACATAGATACTCCCCTGCACTGCAGCATGTGCGCGCTGTTCCTGTGCATCCCTTTGATTTCCAATCTGGGGGGTCAATCATTTGGACTTTACAAACCATCCATGGTGATGATGATGGCAACACTACTGTACGTACTACTACTCCAGCTCCATCGTGTCACCTCTCTGCATTATTTGTGTCGGCAAGCCAACACCAACGCAACACAACACCGTTGGCTGGTTTGAGTGAGGTGGGCTAGCTTTGGACTTGTCAATCATCAACTGAATTTTTTTCTTTTCAAAAGCCCGATCAACCCTGTTGTGAAGCAAAGCAACTAGTAGTAGTACTGTGATATTCATATGCATTGCATGACATCAACACCAACACACACAGTTGAAAAATGGATGCATGTTTTCGTTTCAAAATCTGGAGCGTTGGCCAAGCAAGCAATGCGGTGACAGTTAAGATGATGGAGCACCTAGGATGGATGCAGCAGGACAAGCAATGTGAGGTCAGGCTGGGCACAAATTGACAGTGGCTACACGTCAAAAAGGGCGCTTAAATTTGTAACACCAGCACCAACCACTTCAGTATACTACTACACCTAGCTGATTGCTGTATATGCTGAAAAACGAGACATGCTGCCAAACAAATTAAATAAAAACAACCAAGCTCCTATTCTACTACAGGTAGAGCCAAGTCACATGCCGTTAAAATTCAAAAAATTCAGCGAGCAGGGGTCGATATAAAGTCTCCTGTGTATGGACGCTCTCTGGCAGTATTTCTGCATCACGCCATACCATACCATAAGGCAGAGGCATAGCGTCGTCTCCTCAAAAGAATCGCATTTGGGGCTGTGGCTGCGCAAGAGGTCAATGGGAAAAAGGAATGGAAGATGGCAATAGAGTACTCGTATGTGCACGTCACTGGCTTGGGATTTGAGCCCTTTTTAGCTTGCTGCCTGGCTTTTCACGCCTGGCCCTATCAGGATCAGATCAACAGGTCCAAATCAAACTGGCTGGTGCAAATAGTGCAATTCTCGTTTATAGAGGGGTTAAATAATTTGAAGTCTAACTGAATGTATGAAAAAAATTACCAACATGTACTGGTCGAATAATTAAAGGTTAACTAAACCTATAAAAAATAATAATTTGTACGGTCTTCGTTCTAAAATAAACGTTGTTGTCCTTAGTCAAAACAATTGAAGTTTGAAAAAACTAATTGATGCAAAAAAAAAACTATATTTACATACTATACCTATTTAATGTCATAAACAAAGATGTTCTTTTTCTATAAATATGTTTGAATTTAGGCCTTATCATCCTAGCTTTTTTTTTTACCTATGGTATGGTGTTTTTCTCATAACAAAAAATTAACATGTCTCTATCAACCACAAAAACCATCAGCCGAGCAATCCAAAAATGTTTTTTTTTTAGGAGCAAACCTAAAATGTAAGGTGTTTTTTTGGACGGAGGGGGTGTATGATATTAACAAGTTTCATTAGATTAATTATAAAGTATATTGTCACAATAAAAGTAAATTGTCTTTATAAATCTATTCAAAGATATAAATGCTTTTAGAGAATAAATTCTGAAAATATTTTTTATATAAAATTTGAACTAAACAAAAAAGTGTTTGACTTAACGTTGTACATTCTTTTGGGATGAGTAGTGCTCTCAACTCCAGAAGCAATAGCATCTATGCACCCAAATCTCAAGCAAATAAAGGCAGTCCTAATCCTAGATACAAGTAGTGGTACGTTGGAATTGTTACCTTGGAGCTGGATCACAGCTGCGCCTTTTCTTTTCTCCAAGCTAGAAGAGGTTACAAAAATGCATGATCCATCCATGCATGGAGCCAGAAAGGCTCGGGCTGTAGGATACTCCAAACTCCACACAAACAACATGTAGTAGATTTTGCATTTGAACTTTGAAAAAAAGGGTGATGGGGCCTTTTTGGCGCATTCTCCGAATCATGCTAATGGAAGTGTCTTGCTCGCTCGAGGTAGTAGGTTAGGTTGGGATTAGGTTTGTGGGGCAGTGTTTCATTAAATAGTATACTTGCTGATCGAGCTTAAGCCTTCTTGTTCGTTTCTGCTTACAAGTATTGTAGAGAGCAAGACAAGGGGGTCACCTGAATGCCACGCCCTTGATCGCCATATGATCCTCCCTTGTTCAGTAACCGACCACACTAGTATACGCCAGGTAGAGCTAGCTAGCCACTAGTAGTGTTGATGATGTAAGTCTCGGATACGTTTTTTTTTTTGGCTTCCTGCATATCAGCATTGTTGTAACACTGAAGTTTGACTAGCTAGGCTAGAATACACTTGCACAACGCCACAATGGCGTTGGCGGTTGCGGTCTTCCCCGCTGAAACCTGGCCATTTTGAAATGCATGCTTCCGTCCTTTCCGGGCTCACCATCACATCGTATCTGCTCGAGGTAATGCCCATGCATCATCAACGGTAATTTCACTTGGTGGTGTTGGTACCTGCTGGAAAGTTGTACTATAACTATTGTTTGACAATGTTGCAAAACTTTGCAATATTTCATCCTAGACTTAAATATATATATATATAAACTACTATAAAGGCTGTCTATATCTAAAAGCATGCTTAATAAAGCATATACTAATATATGTTCCATAAAGGCAACTGTGTATTAGTCTAGTGACTACTAGTATGATTAGTGCTTGAAATCTTTTGTTCTTGAAACTAAGTCTCACACTCGGAACGGAAGTCAAGCAAAAAGGCTGTTCCCCTTTGACCTGGGTGTGCTGGTGCTGGAAAGTGGGAGACCCATCGCCGTGTGCGTGGAACAAGTCTTCGATTGAGTTGATTTCGACGCATCCACCGATCATGCATGGATGTGTCGTCGGACTCCACCTCCACCTCCCGCTGTCGGAGGAAAAACAAAGAGTTTGGGAGCAGAGAAAGGCGATCGACCGGCCGGCCGGCCCGTCGACGTCGCTGGCTACTGGCGTCTACCTTTCCGCGGCCGACCGGCGTGTGCATGCCAGCCTCGTTGTCCACGCTATCATGCATGCACGCATCACTGCACACCGTACCAGCATGCATGCACTCGCTCGCTCGCCCCCTCTGTTCGAAACGTCACCTCGGGTCTCGCTCGGTGAGTGCATGGCCTGTGCGCTCCACTGTTTGGAGATCGGGTCGACACGAGGAAAAGCTAGTGACCGTCGTCGATCACAGGACGCTCGACGTACGTCGCCGTACGCTTCAACAGGCCGGCCGGAATGCCTGTGGTTTTACTTTACTTGTGTAGTGACGGCACCGGTAAAACACCGTGCTGTGTGCGTGCCCCTGCGCCTGGTATATTGTACAACGTGTCAAACGTTGCGTACGTACGAGTAGTACGCACGGACCTTTTTGTATAAGAGTTAAAGCAAACGATGGATATATGATGGCGGCCGGTATCTCCAGTATAAACATACTATACAGTTGTATGTCTTAGCTTTGTACCCTGTACGTCACGTCACCATGTGCGCCTGCCTGTCGGCAACGCTCCAGGCCGCCGGAGGCTTGGCGCGGCGCTACACGGCCTACAAGTAGGAAGCGAAGCAACAAAGCGCATGCCGCAGTTATTGCTGGGCCAACCAACCAGAATGCCATCCAGGAAGCTGCGGCGGGCTGCGTTGGACCGGCCTGGCCCACT
This sequence comes from Hyparrhenia diplandra, assembly GCA_015847255.1. NCBI lineage: Eukaryota > Viridiplantae > Streptophyta > Magnoliopsida > Poales > Poaceae > Hyparrhenia > Hyparrhenia diplandra. The sequence goes on along the minus strand of JADLZK010006216.1, from coordinate 31,446 downwards.
GTCCGTGATCCCGTCGCTGCCAGCCCGTCAGCGGGCATGCATGCAGCCCAGCAGGCGCAAATACGAAGACAGAGCAGAGCCCGCTGCGACGCCGGCGGACGACACGGCCGCGGCCTTTCGCACCGGAATGCATGCCATGCGCAAAGCCTACTGGTGCTGGTACGTAGTACGGGGCGACGGGCGAGGCGTCGCTAGGCTGCGCTGTGCTTCTGCTTCTGCTTCTGCGCGAAAGCAAATCTCAAATAACTGCCAAAAACGGCGCGGCGCAGCGCAGCGCAATGATACTAATTATACGCCGACTGGGCTATTTGCCGGGCCAATTTATAATGGTGCCGATGGCAGGCAGAGTCGATCTGACAAGATTTGTTTGAACGAGTGGAGGGGAGCCGCGGCGACGGGTAAGCGCGTCCAGACCAGACTGAGAAAACGCACGCGTCATTTGTAAACTAGACAAAACTCATCTGCTCGGAGAAAACGCACTTATCCAAGAACGCCACTGGACTGGACCACAAGAAAATAAATGCGATCAGCAAGGCAGTAAATCTGACATTCTTGCCGCTGCTGAGATGTTTATGCCTTGTGCTGCATGCTTTCAACCAGACTGGCGAAACGCCACATCAAATTGTAAACTGGTGCAATCATGTTTAAAAACACTTATCAAGAATTTATTAAATTATACCACAAGAAAATACGTTTGTTTAGCAAGCAAAAAATTTTAACCTTCTGCCGCTGCTGAGATGTTTCTGCCTTGTGGCGTCGCCCCTGCTTTCAACCCTAGGACAATGTCACAAGAGCAATTGCCAATTGCTGGATCCTCTCGATCGTCATCGGGCGCCATGCACGGTCGAGTCACGACGATCCTCGATCCCCCTGCCACTAGCAAGCAGTACGGCTGGTGCATCCCTATCGTGTCTTCGCCGGGGCCGGGGCTGCCGGCGCTCGTCGACGAGGACCACTCCCCGATCGAGGCACGGTGCAGCAGTACGTACGTGGTGGATATCGGAGCAGAGCAGAGGCAGAGCTGAGCGCCCGGCGCTGGCCGACCCGTCCCTGCCGTCGTCTCGCTCGCTCCACTCTCGCCCCACCGAAGGCGCACTAATTCCAGCGCAGACTGCCGCCGCTGCCATGTACCCATGCCAGGCCACGCCATTGCCATGACTCCGTTCCTCATCAGTCCCCCTGTCAAAGGTATTATATTTTATTGGAAAAAGTCTACTTTTGGTCCTCATTTTTGCAAAAAGTCCGATTTTGGTCGCCTCAACTTCAAAACCGGACAAAAAGCGGTCCCCCTCAACTTTTCAAACCATGCAGATTTCGTCCCTCGGCGGGTTTGGGCGGTGGTTTTCACTCAATAACTCCGGTTTTGCTTCAAGGTGGCCGTGGTTTTTTTTTCTCTTTTCTTATTTATTTCGGCTGAATTTTTCAAAAATCATAGTAAATCACGAAAAATTCATAAAATAGAAAATCAATTTTTGTTGGACTCCACATGAGTAGAGCTACGCAATGAATATATAATATGATATACTTTAGTACAAAGTTTTTGCTATGAAGGTTTTACCTTTTTTTTTTTATTTATTTCACTCAATCTTTAAAAAATCATAGTAAATTACAAAAAAATTATAAAATAAAAAATTCAATTTTGTTGGACTCCACATGAGGCGCGCAATAACAACAAATACGTAGTTCTTGTGGCTCTTTAGCTGGGTTAGGTTAGCTAGGTTTGTTTGTCTTGATCGCGCACGCACGCACGTCACGCTTGCCGCCGTGAACCCGATTGATGGATCCCGGCCAATAAATTAAATAGTACACCTATATATCTTTATTGTGTAAATATGCTCATGTGGAGTCTAGCAAAATTGGTTTTTCAATTTTATGATTTTTTAAAATTTATTATGATTTTTAAAATTGAAAATAAATAAAAAGAAAAAGGCAAAACCTTCATAGCAAAAATTTTATATTAAAGTATACCATATTATATATTCATTGCATAGCTCTACTTATGTGGAGTCCAACAAAATTAGATTTTCTATTTTATAATTTTTCTGTGATTTACTATGATTTTTGAAAGATTCAAATTAAATAAATAAGAAAAGGGAAAAAAAAAAACCATGTTCACTGTAGCAAAACCGGAATTACTGTAGCGAAACCACCGTCCAAACCCGCCAAGGGACAAAATCTGCATGGTTTGAAAAGTTGAGGGACCCGTTTTGTCCGGTTTTGGAGTTGAGGGACCAAAATCGGACTTTTGTAAAAGTTGGGGGAGCGAAAGTAGACTTTTTCCTATTTTATTTTGAGAGGAACCATGTCAAGGTATTGTGTTGGGCTTGGTGCCGCGCGAGAAAAGCCCACGAAAAGATGCACCCATGCCATGCCGTGACCCTCGGGCTCGGCAATCGGCCCAGGCGCGCAGACAAACCCAATAACGCAAAGGCCCTTTAATAAGGTTACAAGAATGCAAGTCTCGAATGATTTTTGATTGGATTATTTCATCCACGAAATCATGTGCTAAAATAAACTAGCAGAATGACATGCCGTTGCCAGGTAGTAATAGAGCACAAAATTTCATGGACAGAAAAGCCAAGTTAGAGGGGCTATAGTGTAATCACGGGGTGCATGCCCTCCTTCAAAAGTATAGAATTTGTGTATCTAGCTAAATGGATGAACAAAAAAAAATCAAATCGACTTTTAATTTGTAACGGAGGGATTACATCATTATAACACACAGGTCCACTGTGCGTCTATAAGACTATAATAAAGACAAAAAGGACATGGCTCTTCTAACACGCTTAGCTTCTATAGTACGTAGTGACGAATTGACCTTCCTTACCTCCAATTGCAACCATGGTTGGTGGTTGAGTGCACGTATGCTGTACCGACCGACGTACAGTACGCCGCAGCTAGCTGCCGACCGACGCACCAGTAGCGTATGTCAAACAACAAGCAGTCGAACCAAGTCGGGGAGCAGCGCAACAGTCCAGGTGACCGGTCCGAGAGTCCCAGTCAGCTTGCGTACGTACGTTTACGTGTGCCAGACTAATTAACGGGAGTTGCGTGCACGTATATATATTATGTAGTCCTCTAATAATATGCATGCCTGCATGTTTTTGGCCTCGTAGATCGCGAGGTGAAGAGAATAGTTCGTACTCCTATATCGAATGTTTTAAAACTCCTAGTACTCAATAAGACGAGTATGGCCAAACACGAGTTGCGTTTACGAGTTTTGGACGAAATGTCTGGATTCCGTGCACGAATTCCTTAATCTCAGGGGCGTCCCGTCAAAATGGGAGGCCCCGTACGAAAAAAACAGTGGAGGCCTAATCTCTACTGCCTAAACATGAAAATAATGACATATATCATGTATTACTTATATTGCAAAGTACATTGGTATAGAGATGATTGCATGCTTTTATTTCCCGATTCATATGCTCTGACCTGTGGCAACGTAGTGAAATGGGGAGTGCTCTAAAGTCTTGACGAGTCATATGCTCGTGTCCTGTATCTCTATGTCTTCGATGTAGGATTGGGACTCTAGGATTGGGACTAGGTCTTTGATCCACAATTAATGACGGCGCTGATGGCAAATAAAAAGGAACAGGAGGACGTAGCGATGAAGCATGCATGAAAAAGCATGGGAACTGTTGCAGCTGCTGTCTCCCAAAAGAAGTAGCATGTTTGGTGGAGTTGTGTACGTGTGTAGGCCGCGTTTATGGGCCAAAAAAATATAGTTGTTGTTGATTTTTTTAGTTTAAAGAAAGCCTATAATTACTACACATAGCATCTTTGGGAGTTTAAGTAAATCTTGGCGCCTGATTTTGGAGGCGCGTTTCCGTCGCGACAGCCCGCACGGGCTTAGGGACGCCTAACTAACCATGTGGCGTACGTGCCCGTGATAATATCAAACACCACTGTACTCGACCGCGAGGCCGGTGAAGATGGGTCCTTTCAATTCTGAAGCCAAACACGAGTTACGTCGCTTTGTTTTGGACGAAATATCTATCTATCGGGCCGTACTATGATACAAGTATCTAGTCTAGGATGTCACTGCTACTAGTGGTAGCAAATAAAAAGTGCGAAGGGAGGCCACGAGATCGAGATCAAGATCAAGATCGAGATCGAGAGATAGATATTTCTTTCATTTTTTTTCGAGGATTCTAAGATATTTGCAGACCGTGACAAAGAAGAAAATATCCGTGAGCTTTGCTGCTCTGAGCTCCATTTCCGTGGTGGGCCGGCCGGCGTGGGTGGATGGATGGACCGACCGGACCGATGACCCAGCTGCGACAGGGACCCCATGGCCTAAGCAAATGGCCACGTGGCGCCTATCCGCGACGGGATGAGGCTGCAGCAGCGTGTGGCCACCTCCCTCCCTGCCCGCGCCGACGCCGAGACCGTTTTTCGTGTGTCATGCCAAATTCACTCTCTCACACACACACTAGGCGTATGGTATGAGCACTCCCTCGTCTCGTGGGGACTTTTTTCTTTGCGATTTACGATAACCATTTTCTTTTCACGAGCCGCTTCCACGGCATGGTCCTGAGGTCTTCCGTGAGTATATTTTGAAAATGCCACAAAACTACTACCTGTTTCAAAAACTACACCATTTCAATCCATCTGATTTCAAGGTTAGAATTTTAAACTTCCACAAAATTTATTCACCCCATCAATATTACGATATTGATTTAATTAGTTCCTTGCCATTCTTCATGTCATATATATATTTCAATAATTCGTTTATTTAACTTGCTGATGTTAGTAATATATTTTTAGAAAAAAAATGACTTCAGCAGCTTCAGAAGCCGTTTGGAGTCATTTTGTGCCAAACGGGGTAAAACAAAAATAGCTCGTATCAAGAAGCTCCTTAAATCGTCTTCTCACGGAGGTTTGAGATATGGTGGAGCAAAAAATAGTAAAACTTCATCCGGTTCCACCTTATCCTACGTGGCAATTTATGAGAAAGTGTTTTAAGGGTGAAATTTTTTTGCCAAACGGCTTGATGCTAAAAAGCGGCTCCACTCCACTTATAGAGTTGTTCATGGAGCCAAAACCTACAAAAACGAATTCAGTAGTGAAGAGGAGCCGTGTCAAACCGGGATAATCTTTCGTAGCCCGTGTTTGCGTTTGGCACCTGTAATTTTCACGCCAACTGTTCCTCTGAAAACTGCATTACTGGCTTAAGCTCGAGCACACGTACTGATAATTTTTCATAAAACGTGCCAAGGTCCTTTCTGCAAATGTGAGAAAAAAAAATTCTCCGACCATTATTATTATTTATTCACTGGTATAAAGTGCTGCAGTGGAGGTGGAGAGCACACGCCCGCCCCTCCAAAATTTACGGGACGCGAGCAAACCACACCAGCAAGCCAAATCATCCCCAAAAAGGTGAGGAGCGCACGCAACGCAAACAACAAGCAGCAGCAGCAAAACCCCCACTCCACGGTGGGCGATCGCCGAATCCTTATCTGCTCGCCGCGCCATGGCCGCGGCCTCCACCGCCGCGGTCGCCCATCTCTCCGTCCACGGCCGCCTCCGCCGCTCTCCAGAGCATCATCGCCCGTCCACCACCACCACCACCTCCTCCTCCTTCTCACCCGCCCACCGGCCGTCCCTCCTGCGGTGCCGCGCGTTCAAGCAGGAGGCCGACGGCGGCGACCGCGACAGCGACCCGTCCGAGCCCGACGCGCGGAAGCGCAGGAAGGGCCCGCTCTACAAGCTCAAGGCGGCGATCCAGGGCCTCGCGGGCTCCCGCTCCGCCGCCGCCGAGGTGTATGGCGGAGAGCACCAGTACCAGCAAGCCGTCGAGAAGGCGGAGGAGATCTTCTTCTCGGTGAGCGCCGCCACCGCACCGCACCGGACTCCCTTCTGTTTCCTGCTCTCTCTATCTATCTCACCTGAATGATATGATTGAATGAATACTCTGTTCGCTGAATCGTCGGCTAGCTGAATGCCGTGGCCAGGTTCGCTTCCCTGTGCCTGGCCCGCCTGCGAGCGTGTCACACACTCACACGCCAGAATTTTACTCCCAATCAGAGGTTAAACGTGGGCTCTCATCTGATCCACATCCTAATGTCTATATACTTGATCATACAGCGTGGCCTTTTGTGGACCGTTTTTCCCCCTGCTAACAAACCATGTTGGAACCATGTTTCTACACCGAATTTCCATATCCTTCGTTCCTGCCTCTGTTTGTTTGCTTTGGAAATTACAGTGATATGGTGTGCGAATCAGCAACTGCATGCTGAACTAGTTTGAATAGCCTAACCATGCTGGAGTGGAGTACTAGGCAAAAACGCAAATACAATGTCCAGTGCTTGCTGATTACAGCCAAAGTACCTTGGCTGTACAAAATTGTGACAGCATGAACAATTAAGGGTTTGCTGGGTGTTGCTTCTGCTAGAATTTCTGGGTTGTGTGCCTATTCGATTGTTAGCCTGTCAAATTGCCCAGAAGCCGGACACATGATTCAGGCTTGCAAAATGGACCATATCAAGTTGTATATCAATAGTGGGGATCACATTTTGTTACTCCATTTCTCTTGTGCAGCAGGGTTTCTTATTCGTTTGCTGATTTCAATCACCTTTCACAGGTTGCTACTCAGCTAGGCAGATATGTTATCACTATGATGAGCAGTGGTGTTGTACTTGGGGTAGGATTTCAGCTGTCAGGTTTGCCATACACTTATTGCACTTCGTCTGCTTTATACATTTCTTTCCATTTCACATTGATCTACCTGAAATTCCATCTAATCAGTCAGACTTTTTTCCCCTTCCTTTAGGTGGAGACAGTCAAATGAACGAACTAATTTGGTATAGCTGGCTTGGTGGGGTGATTATCGGTACAATGATAGGTGCAAACAGTGTCCTGGAGGAACACTGCAAAGCTGGACCTCGCAATGTCGTCATAACTGGGAGGTAGCTTATTTTCATCCTTTGCTCAGTATGCCTTCTGAATATTTTTCCAGGAAGGTAGTATGCGCTGTGTTTCAATTTCATTTATATCTTTTGACTTTCCATGTAAGAAAATATTGCACAGCATATTCTTGATACTTGATAGCAAATAAAATCACTGTAAAAACAGAAACTTTTTGAAGCTAATGGATTTTCTCTAGTTACATAAGAAGGAAATAAAATTTGGCTGTGCTTTCAAGTTTTTGCAGTTTCACAGCTTGGGGCCATTGGATAGGTGGTTTCATATTGTTGTTCCCTATTTGGCGATTAGCATTGACAGCAGTTTTTTATTTAAATTTTCCAGCACAAGAGGGTTAGGAAAAGCACTTGCTCGTGAGTTTCTTCTTTCTGGAGATCATGTTGTAATTGCTTCACGAAGGTAATATTCATGAGCATGAGTTCAAACTTTAGTTTAGTTCTACAATTTCTCATACTTCTTCCTTATGGAATTTTATGCTTTGTGTTAGTTTTAAATATTTTCTTTTTGTGAAGGCAGTCCTGAATCAGTCCTTCAGACTATAAAAGAACTTGAAGAGAACATACAGGAAGGGTTATCAGTTGCCAAAAAGAAAGAGAGGAAAATTTTATCCCATGCCAAGGTTGTTGGTATTGCTTGTGATGTCTGTAAACCTGAAGACGTGAAGAAATTAGTGAATTTTGCTGTTAATGAGCTTGGCTCAGTTGACATTTGGGTAAGTAATTTGTTACTGTTTTCAAGCTTAAATCTGTGTCTAACTTGGATTTTGGTCTACCTTTTGTTTTCACTAAACCGAATAGCTAGTTTTTTTTTTTTAGAAAGGACGGCAAAAGCTTTGCCGCGGATTTTATTAGACAATACGAATAGCTAGTCAAAGTTGGATTTTACTGATTATTGACTACAGAGTTTATAATCTTTACATCAGTTGTGAAATGTACTTTTATATATGATATGACAACATTAAGATCAATTTTGCGGTGCCCACTTTTATAATGGTCCTATGGCTACATCAAACAACAATATTATTTACTGCTTCTTCTTCTACCTTGTTCACAGATAAATAATGCTGGCACAAATAAAGGTTTTAGGCCACTGGTATCCTTTTCAGACGATGACATTACTCAGGTTTGTTAGTGTATTCTAATACGTTTTTATGCGTGTATCATTGATCAGATGACCTGGCTTAACCATGCTATCTTGTTTCCATTTTTTAAATTTATTCTGTTCTATTTCATGTTGTTACAGATTGTCTCAACAAACCTAGTTGGCTCACTACTGTGCACCAGAGAAGCCATGAATGTCATGCAATACCAAGAGAAGGGAGGCCATATTTTTAACATGGATGGAGCAGGTTCGGGAGGATCAAGCACACCACTGACAGCTGTGTAAGCATCTTAGCTTTCTAATACTCTGTTGCTTCTTTATAGTTTGTAATGAAAATATTGCGTTGCCTTTTTTTTGTTGACTAAAACTTGAGTGTGCTGTATTGGAATTCCTTATGTTATGAAGCTAAATCTGATGCTGAACTCAATTGTAGCTATGGTTCAACTAAATGTGGACTAAGGCAGTTCCAAGGATCACTTCTGAAGGAAAGCAGAAGATCAAAAGTTGGAGTGCACACTGCCTCACCTGGTATGGTCCTCACAGATCTTCTTTTTAAGGTAAACTCTCCATACTTACTAATCAGTTGTCAGGAGATGACTTGTAAAGCTCACTGTGAACTTTCTATACATTGACTGTCTGATATATACTTATATTAAATTTGACATGGCACATATGTTATGATGTCTAAACTACAGAGTACCATTGTGTAACATTTGCAGGACACAGTTTGACTTGTGTGCTTCCTTGCATACATATGCATAACACATCAAACACCAAACTGTGTAGATGTTTCTGAGATTACCTCGGCACATCACAGAGTCTGGTGCTGTATAATATACTATTCCATAAGACCATAACTATGTGAATTAATCGTTTCTCTCTATATAAAATTAATTGGTAAGATATGTTCAAGCTATGAGTCTGATAAGCATAAATAAGCAAATAACAAGGATTACAGAAAGATCAAACATGGCCTTATTAGTTCTTGTCTTGTTATGCTATATGTGTAAAATGTGATTTACTTCTTTGTTCTTTCTCACAATATTCATTTATGATTTGATCAACCCTCTTACTGTTCTATGTTGGAATCATGATTCATCTTTTTTTACTGATTACCTGTTTCTTTGCAGTGGTTCATCCATCAGAAATAAACAAATGTTCAATTTAATATGTGAGCTTCCAGAAACAGTAGCCAGAACATTGGTTCCAAGGATGAGAGTTGTAAAAGGAAGTGGAAAAGCAATCAACTACTTAACACCACCAAGGATCTTGCTTGCTTTGGTTACTGCATGGGTTCGACGAGGCCGATGGTTTGATGACGAGGTACACAGATCTTCTTATTTTATACTCCCTCCATTCCAAATTATAAGACGGTTTCGCTTTTCTACACATACGATGCTTTCATTATGCATCTAAACATAGTGTTTATCTATAATGAGAGATTTGATCAAGCACTAAAGTTAATCTTTTTGATACATAGTGCCTTTTATTATGCTCTGAGTTATATGATCAATCATTTATCCATTACAGGGAAGAGCGGTGTATGCAGCTGAAGCTGATAGAATTCGTAACTGGGCTGAAAGCCGAGCACGCTTCTCTTTCACCGATGCCATGGAGATGTACACGGAAAACACATGGGTTTCCGTGTTCTCACTCTCGGTGGTCTGCGCGTTCATTATACTTTCCAGCTCTGGTGGACCTCTTCCAGGCACATGATATTCCAGAGTTGCCAAACTAGTAGATGGTCATACATATACTCTATTTTTTCCCCACCAAAGGCATTCTACTATGGGAAGGCATATGACACAACACTTATGAATGGGGGAAGAAGAGAACCCCCACAAATGTAGATAGGTGCAAGGGAGATTAGCAGATGCTTCCTCGCACCATTTAAGGTTTAGCTAACCATGTGCTCAGAGAAAGGTAAATAGAATTTGTTGCGTGGGCATTCCACTGCCGTAAGCTAGACTGTGATCTGTGACTTTTGTAAGAACATGTATGCAAAGTTAACTGAGCAGGATCAGAGTCGACATTGCCTCGTGTACATGCATGTAGTAACGATAATCACTGTGACTTGTGATCTCGCTTGTACCCTTCAAAAAACTCTAATATGTGAGTCGAAGAAGCGCGGTAGCATGCACCATATATATATATGGTTCATTTATATTGTTCATCATAAGAAACTAACGTGTTTGGTCACATGGTTCATTCCTTTTTAGAGCATGCAAAAGGCTCTGGAATCTGGATTGCCTAGGGAGCTACAGCAAAATCTTGCAAAGGTGAGCTGCGAAGACTTGGATCCTTGCATGCACTCTGGTTTGTGAAAGTAATAATATGACACTGTTTTTTACAAAGTTTGCAGAAAATATCTGATAAAGCGTAGTACTAGGGGGAATGGCTACAATGGATGGATGCAACTCTCCTAAAAGCGAAAGGAGAAACCAAGTGGATAAGGGCATGCTTGGATTCTTGGAAGTCAGTGTCAGTTCTTTTACCCTTTTCCTTCCTGAGCACTAGCACTCAAGCTCATTCCAACCGATGGTGGTTGGAAGTTTCGTGGAACCTTCCTGCCTGCCTTGCCTGCGTACCCCAAGCTTTTCAATATGCCCAGTTCCAGCTCTGCAATAATCCCCTGCCTGTCAACTGTCATTCATATCTCGAACCAAAATCATGCACACTTGGCAACAGCTTCTACAAATAGTCAAATACCAGATTGTGCCAGCATATTAAAGAAAGCTCAACAAAGCGCATACCAGATTGTGCCAGCATATTAAAGAAAGCTCTAGCCTAGAATTGTGAACATATATACACAAGCCATTGTCTCAGAAATTTTGCCCATTCAAATTCGACCATATATCATGGAGTTCAGACTCAGATTTCCACATTCAACGCCACCGCCTTTCGGTGGCGCCTTTAGATGGATACAGTAGATAGATAGATTGATTGATACTCCACATGTGGTTGCAGGTAGCTCGCTAATAGTAGCACCTGCACCTGCATCCATAGCTTTGTCATCTGTACTATCTGGGAAGAAATTTAAAACACGATACGTAGGAGCTAGAGTTGCGTCATTGCGCCGCTTTTGTCCTCCGATAACAAAGGCATTTTTGGAATGAAGCTGGCTAATCACATGCAGAACATGCCACTAGTTAATTTATTCAGACCAAGAGGAGGATAGAGGCAGGAGCAGTCGCTATCTCGCTGCTACTAGACTAGCCTTATTGGCCCACAAAGAATAATATCATAACATTCAAATTTTGTCTCACACAATAGTACATCATTACTAGCATTTTAATAGGTATCTAAATCTAAGTCATTTTGCTTGGTCCTTAATTTGCGCTAAAAAAAAATCTATACCGCCTTTTTTTTTTTGGAACAGACAGAGTAAGCTTTAGGGTCAATGATGCAAACCGATTTCCAGGGGAACAAAGAACAGCAGGGCGCAGCAGCATTGGAGCAAGATTGAAGCTGTGGATCAATCGTTCGGTCTCTACAACTCCACATCCATGGCGGCTGCAAGTTGGAGGGTTGTCTCTTTTATAGCTAGCGTACGTGAGGTGAGGACAGCGACGAATCAAGCGGCCAGAAGCATGCATGCCATGGTTAGTGCTGTGTGGAGCCTGCAGGCCGTAGATAGCGATATCCATGATCCATTTTAAAGCCTCAAATGGACTATTTCATACACGCCAAGACTGGAGTACGCAAGAGAAAGAAACAGAATTGAAACATGTCAATTCATATAGGCGCCACTAGCTAACATGGCTATCGAAAGCATAAGCAGATGAGGAGAGACCGATGATCTACTTTCGCTGTACTAGTATACAAATTTATGTATTTTTTAGAATAATATTTTAAATGAATAATTACAAATTCAGAAGTTGTTACATAAAAAATTGGGATATTGCACCTGTCCGCAGCTGAACGGCCATGCAACAGGACCATGTCGGCGTCCCACAGTCCGACAGGCCTACTCCTATCGGCTCGGCTCCTGGCAGGGTAACATGCCTAGTCGGCCAGCGGAGCGCCGACAGGTACCCCTCGCGGCCTTATTAAGCTGTTGCGACATACACCCTCCGTCCCCAAAATAAACGGCGTTTTGGGTTTTTCGCCAAGTTTGACTTCGATTTATAAAAATATGTAGAAGATTTAAATCTCCAAATAAATTTGTTAAAAAACTAGATCAAAAGATCTTTCCAATGATACTAATTATGTAATATAAATATTAATCCTATTTTAATATATAATTCTTGGGTAGATGTTTTACCGGGGAGCGAAAACGTCATTTATTTTGGGACGGAGGGAGTAGACGAGAAATGCACTTGTGTGTGGTGGGTAGACGTGAGACGGACATGCATAGAAAAAATTTGGAGCCGAGAGGGATGATATTTGGACGAGCACATGGATTTCGCCAGAGTCGCGTGATGGATTTTGGTTTGGACTGCGAGGTGGGGATGGCGGCTGCACTGCATGCATATGCCCCGCCGGCCACTCGCTCGCATGTGACCGTGGGGGCCGGCGAAAGCGAGACGGCCACATCGGACAAAGGATCAGCCGCGTGTACGAAACACTCCTTTTATTTTGTGGCTCTGTCCATGGCCCATGGGAGTGACTCTTACCGTCATATACGTAGCTTGTGCTTTGCCCATGCCATGGAAGTATAGTACATCTCTCGCCTTGAGTTTCATTTCCCCTTTTCCATTCAGGAGAGGATGTGGACCATATCTGGCTAGCAGTGGTCATGAAATTGATACTTTGGTATCAAATCTTTAGTAGCAGTGCGTGCATGCCTCAAAGCACAGTAGCTTGTTTGTTTGTTTGTTTTGACAACATAACTTGTTTGGTTGGATGTCCAAATTAACATTTACTAGCAGCCGAGCCGGCCAACAACCCTCCTCTAGGTACGGCGGTACGGTAGCTTTGCAAGCGAAACAGAATTGAAGCGTGCATAGAGGTTGGGTGGTACGGTGTTGTCTACCAGTACCCGGGCGTTAGTTGTCGCCGTCGCGGCAGGAATTGAGCGTACGTGCATGCGCGCCGGCGTGTCCGGCTCGATCTCATGTATACGCGCGGCGTGGTGCTCGCGCACGAAATCTTGCAAGGAGACGCGGCCAGGCCCAGGCCACAGGCCACTCCATCACCACCTTTGCTTGCATTTGCTGCAACACAAGAAAATGCCGCATGCAATGCAACCGATCGATCACCATCAGCTTGAGCAAGACCGCCACCGAAAAGTCTCGCCTCTTGACAGCAACCCCATGCATCCATCAGGAGATCGTCCAGCGATTTCGATCGATCCATCGATCAATCAATCAATCCGCCGTACGGGTAATAAACTCGCGAGAGAACATCTGTGCGCATCAAGTCCAGCTGTGTATAAATGTATAATGCCGGCTACATCGGTTTTGTGACACGTACCAGTGATAAATATCTTTATGCTTCATCATTATGAACTGTGTGTGACACTTTAATCTCTCTTTCTGCGAGAATTACATCGACAGAGGTCATCCACAAACTCTTGCAAAATCTTTATACGGAGTATATATACTTCCTAATTTCGACTGCCCACACGCATTTATTTAAGATCCAAACTTTGCTACCATCACTATGTTCCTCGACTAGCTAGTAATCATGACTACAAGATACTCTAGATTTGACATTACCATCTTGTGGTTATAGTTATGTTGCTAGTAGAAACATTGTAGTATTAAAGATCTTAAATGGTAAAGGTAATGCCATGTGAAATCGTGGTCTATGCATGTTTTGAGTAATAGTTGAGTCCTAATCTAAAAAAAAGTAGGGTATAGGCATGCTTGATTAATTTCTCCCCAAACAAACTTAGTTTGGCACTAACAACGATATTTGAAATTAGGATACAACATGCCTATTCAGCTATTGTTACGGTCGCCGTTTTTTTTTGGAATAAAAAAATGCTAAATTAATTAAGAGAAGCCATTAATTAGAATTAGAATCATAATGCACAAGACTGCAAGAAGCTAGGTAGGCTAAGCCAAAAAAAATCCTGCTTGCTATCCAAAGGACTCGCGTGGCGCGGCGCGGTACGGCGAGGGCCCCGGCAGTAACGTAACCGCTCGCCACCGGCGTCACCGTCGCCAAAGTAAATCACGCCGTGGCCACGCGGGAGGCGCCCGCAACGACGCGGTCCAGTGGATGGAAAGCGCGGGTAGGCGCCGCGGTAGCCCGGCCGGCCGGACGGGACGCGTGCGGGTAGACGCCGCAGTAGCCCGGCCGGCCGGGCGGGACGCGTGCGTGAACGCCACCCGCCGTGTCACGCTTTCCGTTGCTGGTCTGCTGGGTGCTGGCAGGCTCGCGATCCCACGCAACGCACGCAGTCCGGCGGCTCCCTCCTGTTCCTCGCCCGATTCCCTCGCGCTGCGCTTTTATTATTCCCCGTCACGTCGCTGCTGGCTACCCCCGCACCGCACCAGTACACTCCACTACTCCCGCCGCCGCCGCCCCAGCCAGCCAGTGGTGGTGGTGCTTGGTGGCAGGTGCAGCCGTGCGAGCGCTCTGCTCTCCTGCAGCTCCCTCCCTTCCTTCCCCGGGGGTCCCGGGTCGCATTCGCCATTCCTTCCCGTCCGATCCATCCGAGCAGAGCAGGCCTCCTCCCCGTCCAATTCCCCTCCTCACCACACCAGCCACCACCAAAAGCAAGCAGAGCAGCGCACGCACCACTCACTAGCTCACCGATCGAGCATCCGCATCGTATGAGTGCGCAGCAAGGAAGCACGCCGCGCCAGCCACCGCACACGCGGGGACCACCAGACGCGATGGCCTCGCCGCCATCGTCGTCGCCACCGCCGGCCAACGGTACGGCCTCGCCGCCCACTGCCTCGCCGTCCAACTCCTCCACGACGCCCCCGTCCACACCAGCCACGCCCGCGACGCCGACGACGGCGTTCCCCCCACCGCTCCCGCGCCTCCCTCCACCGACTCTCCGCCGGCGCCGCCCGGGACGCCGTCGGCAGCCGCGTTCCCCGCGCCCGGCAGGGCGACGCCGGCCTCGGCCTCAGGGTCAGGCTCGCCGCCGACCTCGTCCTCCGGGTCCGGGCTCACCACGTCCGTCGTGGTGGGGATCGCGGTGGGTGGCTTCGCCGTGCTGCTCCTCGGCAGCCTCTTCTGCCTCTGCCTCTTCAGGAGCAACAAGAGGCGGCGCCGCCGGCACCACCACCACCCGCCCCCGCCACCGCCGCCGCCACACCTCATGCACTACTACGGCCACCAGCCGCCGCCTCCGCCTCCGCCGCCGCCGCACAAAGGTGAGCTGCATCTGCATGCCGCCACCTCTGTTAGATTGTTGCTACGCTTCAGTCTCCACAAACAGGCAGGCAGGTGTCCCGTACTCCCGTGCGTGCCTCCGTTTCATCGATTCCGCCGCGACTCAACCAGTCACGTCGCCATCCATCGGCATCACCTAGCATAATCGTGCTGAGTTCTCTGCTACCACACCAGGGCGAATTGAGTGTGTTTTGTGGGTTTTGATGCACAGCACAATCGTGGTTTGGCTTCGCTCGAGGATTCTTATTTTGGTGCGTGCGAGATGTGGCTAGTGCTTGCCGGCATGTATGTCATGACGATTAAAAAAAAACATTGACCGATTTTTTATTTTATTTTGGAGGTTCTGTCGCATAATGTGGATGACTGGAATCACGTGTTGTTCATGGGCCTAAGTTTAGTATGGAATATTGGTCATGTCCATCTTCGACTGTTTTCTACGGTCTACATAATCAATAGGGCGAATTTTCACTCCACATTTAGTAATTTTTGTTTTGGGGGAAATCATGGAATTCACTAGGTCTCAGTCATGCCATGAACGAAAGATTTTTTTTCCAATTCTGGGTTTCCTATCATGCACACCATCATCATGTGAATTATCCTTTTAACAAAGCCATGACTGTCTTCTTCATTTTATTCTGCATTGGGAAGTTGTCGTGTGCGATTTCTTTCTCTATCATATTTTTCATTCAAAGCCAAGACTGTCTTGTTTCAGGGGATCAGTACCAAAACTGGCAGCATAATGCTCCTCCACCACCACCTGATCATGTAATCAAGATTAATTCACATCCTGCCCCTCCGCCTCCCCCACTCAATGTACATAGCAGTGGTTCCGCTTCGAATCACTCAGGTGGCGAGAGCCGACCTCCGCTGTCGCCTGGAACTGCCCTTAGCTTCTCAAGGAGCACATTCACTTATGAGCAACTGATGACGGCAACCAATGGGTTTTCTGATGCTAATCTGCTGGGGCAAGGCGGTTTCGGGTATGTTCACAAAGGAGTGCTACCAAATGGCACAGAGGTTGCCGTGAAACAGTTAAGAGATGGAAGTGGCCAGGGAGAGCGCGAGTTCCAGGCAGAGGTTGAGATTATCAGCAGAGTACATCACAAGCATCTTGTCTCCTTGGTCGGCTATTGCATTTCTGGAGCCAACAGGTTGCTTGTCTATGAGTTTGTTCCAAACAATACATTGGAATTCCACTTACATGGTATGTTCTCTTCCTGTTTCTGCCCCTTAATTACTTCATCTCGTTCAAAATGCTTTGTATGATCTCACACAAGGCACCTCAGAAAATATGTAGCATTGTTTTCCATATTTAGCTGCCACATATGTTTTAGCCAATACATGTATCGTTATACACTGCAGTATCCTAGAAAAAGGTACAAGATGATTTGCGACAGAAAAACTTGTGAAATCAAGCAACACATATACAACATTGTTCAGTGTTTTATCGCTCCATTTCACGAAGCAATCTGAGATGTATATTAAGGATATGCTTTTGCTTCTCAGAATAATTGAGTATTATAGGAATTTTTATTTGTTGAAGTGTGTTATAACGACCTGCTTCTCCTATGTATTCGAGAAATTTTGTTAAGCCATAGCAGTAGCGACAAACAAACCCATCCCTGGAAGCTATAACTTCATTTCTACTCTTTTCTTTAGTTTGAATTATTGTTATTTTCATTTAGTTTGTCAAATTGTTGGGAGTATTTATTAGAAAAGACAAGAAAATGTCCCATTCAACGCAGTGGCTGGGGTTGTGCTAAAGATGGAAAATGATTTCTGACCCTGATAGTTTCTCAACCACTTCTAATATAAATCCTGAACATTTTTGCTTGAACCACACTCATCTGTCATAACATCTTCTATACCGTTTTTTTTTTTTTTTTGAGCACATGTTGAGGGTTATCTTCTCCGTTGTTTCAGGAAGAGGCAGACCAACCTTGGATTGGCCGACAAGACTAAAAATCGCTCTGGGTTCTGCCAAAGGGATTGGCATATCTTCATGAAGATTGTGAGCTCACAGCCATAGCTACTTATTATGCTTTGATTCTTTTTTTTTTTTTTTTTTTTTTTTTTTTTTGCTTTTGGATGGATGGGCAAGTAGCTAGTCTATACTGATTTTATTCTCCTTTTTACTCTACAGGCCATCCTAAGATTATTCATCGTGACATAAAGGCCTCAAATATTCTTCTTGATCTAAGATTTGAAGCTAAGGTATCTTCGACTTCCTCCGCTTCCCTTCCTATTCCTAAGGACTAACATACTTTCTCCATGGACTTGTCATTTTCCATGAATGGCACTAGACTAGAAACTTGAATACAATCGAACTAGGCTAAGCTTTCAAGTCTAGTTGAGATGATTACATTCAGATGACATAATGTTTTGACAAACAGATGTATAATATTACCAAGTTGTCATTAAATAGTTGATGTGAACCTACTAATTTACTATAAAAAAAAAAAACATATGATAATTTGCTAAGTGGCTTTCTTTGCAGGTGGCGGATTTTGGACTTGCAAAATTCACTTCTGATACAAACACCCATGTTTCAACCAGAGTAATGGGCACGTTTGGGTATGTTCAGTTGTACGGTTGTAATATTGTCCATTTTATTTTATTGTTTCAAAACAGAAGACCCACCAGGGTTATCTGTGTACACAATAGACATACAGAGTCTACTGTATCAAATTGTCATGTTAAATCTCTTACTCCTCATAGGTACCTAGCACCTGAGTATGCTGCTTCTGGCAAGCTCACTGAGAAATCAGATGTCTTCTCTTTTGGAGTAATGCTTCTTGAGCTAATAACTGGGCGGCGTCCTGTAAATTCAAGACAAGTGGATGACAACTTGGTTGACTGGGTAAGCTGTGCGTGGCAACTGATTTGAATTTTCGGTACACAATACTGTGGCTAACAGGGTCAACTCATTTCTTCCCATACTCCCTGCATCCTAAACTTATAGTATTTATCTTAGATATGTAATGATGTCCTTTGTCACTTTTTGATTAGTTTTTATGGATTTCCTAGACTTGTCCAACTGTTCATCTAAGGCTGTTTATTATGGCATAAACTACATATGAAGAATCCCTTGCTCCTTGTCATTACACTAAACATGTGCTCCTTCCTTTCACTATACTGATGTGTTTCTGGTGCCTGCAGGCAAGGCCTTTGATGATAAAAGCATTTGAGGATGGTAATCATGATGCATTAGTGGATCCCCGGCTGGGAAGTGAGTATAATGATAATGAGATGGCGAGGATGATAGCCTGCGCAGCTGCATGTGTTCGCCATTCTTCACGGCGGCGGCCACGAATGGGTCAGGTATACAAGTGAACTATACTTGAGTTATTTAGTAGGAGTAACGAATAAGAAAAGAGGTGGTGGCAACACTGTTTCAGATAAATCAGTTTTTCAGCATGGCAGTGGTTCAACTAAGAATCCTATGTGTACTCTGTTATCGTTATCTGCTTGATTGATGAGGCCACGTTGTATTGGTTGACTGATTTAGTTTCGTGTTACTTGGACGAAGAAATCATCTGCTCTCGTGAATCACGCAGGTTGTCCGGGCCTTGGAAGGCGACGTATCTCTGGACGACCTGAACGAAGGCGTGAAGCCGGGGCACAGCCGGTTCATGGGGTCCTACAACAGCTCGGCGTCCGACTACGACACCAACCAGTACAACGAGGACCTGAAGAAGTTCCGAAAGATGGCGCTGGGCGGCAGCGGGCTCCAGAGCGGCAGCGCGCAGACGCCGACGAGCGAGTACGGGCAGAACCCGTCGGTGTCGAGCAGCGACGGGCACCAGACGACGACGACGACGACGACGCAGGAGGCGGAGGAGCCGCCGCCGGCGGGGAGCGTGAAGACAGACGGCGACAGCGCGGCCCCGGCGTCGTGAGGCGTGCCAGCCCCCCGCGCATCTGTAAATCCTCCTCCTTGACTGGCCCTCCTAGCTACGTACGTACCATAGCAGCTAGTTGATCGATTGCTGACCGACCTGCTGCCGGGAGAACAGAGATTCATGATGATTTGTTCGGTTGAGATAGCTTTTTTTTTTCCGGTCCTTTTGGGTAATAGATTCAGTTGAGTGGTCTGTCTCATGCGATCTAAGCCGCGACTGAAAATGTTTTACATGAGGCATATCTTGTATAAATTCATGACCCTTGGTTATTGAAGCTGAGTATGAGCAGAGCACAGCGGCGTGGTGAGAACTGGGTCGTGTTATCTGCGTGCATGATATAAAATGTTAAAATAAATTTGTTAAAAAAAATGTCATTATGACTCAAGTTTGATTTTCATAAATATTTTTATATTTTAATATATAAGTTGATTTTAAAATCATTTGCATTTCTAACCGAGAATGGAATTTTCGAATTGTTGAAGTACCTTTGATTTATGACCATGTCTTGAACAGGTGGACTGGACACAACAGTCCCCAACGAGCAACAATGTAGGCATGGCCATAATATGGGTATTGGCCTGTAATTGGTACTTGATAACATGATAACTCCTCCGGTTGGTAGATAAGTCAAGCAGTCGAAGGCGACGGCCAAACATCGAATATAAATCATCAATAACTTTTAAGTTGTTGATTTTATAAATGTAAAAATTATATGAGTAGATTTGTCTTAAAAATACTTTAATAAAAGTACACATATATCACATTTTCATAAATATTTTTTTATAATAATAAGAGGTCAAAGTTGTGTTTTTGGAGACCGTATTACTTCTAATACCATCCCTGGTCTTTTTTTCCATCCTATCCTATTACTATGCACGGTCTTATTATTTCACGTACTATTTAATTCATATGTAATGTTATTAAAAGAGAAAAAAATTAAAGACAAAAGCAATAATTGGTAAATTAAAAAACTTACATCATGCTCATATAAGCTATAATAGCACACGTCCAAACAAAGTATAAAAAAGTTCAGTTTCAAAACATGTTTGTAGTTTGCACATGTATTCGCTTACGCTTATTTTTCCATTCCGTTATTTCACGTACACAACATATATTTAAGAAAATAATCAAGAAATGGTAAAACAACATTTATTTAAGAAAAGAATCAATAAATAGTAAAACTCTTCTTTTCCGTTAGAAAAATGATGGAGGAAGAAAAATATTTTTCACCAATGCATTCGTAACAACGCATCGAATATATTTGCTAGTAAAGTCTAAAAACCTCTCCCTCAAAAATAAATAAATAAATCTGTCCAATGGACTCATTGACAGTTGCCGGAGCTTGGTGAAGCTCACCCTAGGTGCCGCTTTCCCTCCTTTATGTTCCACGCGTCTTTGCTCTAAAACTTACACGCCAGAGCCTTTACCTGTGTGCCATTACTGAAGATACACCATACCCTCATGCCCTTAGAAAGTTTGAGCGGACGTTTATGCCAGCCATCCTTCATCTTCGTTTTTATCTTGAAACCATTCCGTCCATGTTCGTTCAGGTTTATAACCGTTTATTTAAATTAAGACGCTTGGGTGCCCTGACGTGTGGGACCAGATGGACGATTTGTCCATTTTGCCCTCTAGAATTTTACCAAAGGCCCGTCTCGCTCCCGTCCGCGCCCTCCCCTGCCCCGGCTCGCTGTTTCCCGAGCGCGTCGCTGAGATCGACCGCGAGAGCCGGAGCCGCCGCCGCGACTCCCAGTGGACGCCGCCGGACCACCGCGTCTTACCGGACCTGAACGCGACTCCCCCACCGTCTCCCTCCCTCTCTGTCCCTAGGTACCCTTCCTTCCTCCTCCCTCTCCGTTCTCTTCCTCTCGTTCTACTCATTCCCTCTTGCCGGTAAGGAGTGGAGACCAGGATCCATCTTCTTCTGTTGATTAGGATGCCGCCTTTATGTTTAGTCCATTTTTGTTGCGGATCTGACTGCTGCATGGTGCTCCGATGCTCCTCATGAGCCAGATCTTACTATCTTCCTTCCTCTTTGTGTGAAGGGTGGGATAAGGAGCAGCAATACACCATGGCGGATTTCTCCAAGGTGCGAAGAAGATTCTTCCTCTACGCTCTGTTGTTATTTTGAACTGTACCCAGCTTTTGTTTCCGATTATTGCTTTGCCTGAGAATTGCATTTGCAGGCAATGTACATGCCTGTTGATGTTGATTCTGCTTTTACTGAGAATTATAATTTTTTATGTGCTCGAGTGGGCGATGTGGAATTTAAGCTGATACTCCTCCGTTCCAAATTGTAGTTGACTTTTTTAACTCTAGATAGATTTTCTTTATGCATCTTAGTTATACATTATTTCTAGATACTCCCTCCGTACCAAATTGTACCTATTTTTGGATCTGACCGATTAGCTGCAACTGAATTTATTTGGCAACTCCCAAACTGGATCATTACTATTTTCTCAAATAGAAATGTGAATTCGCTTCTGTGTTAATGGAAAATAAATGGAGAACATGAGAATAGAAGCTTCAGATATAGGAGTAGTAAACTTGTCTAGCCAAGTTTTCAAATTCCAGCCCAGGGACCTTGAAACTTGTTATTGTGAATGCTGTAGTAATTCAGTTAAGTCATTGATTTTGTGTAATCGTGATTTACCTAAATAGTGTGATTAGGATGTCAGTACATTCTAAAACAATTGCCCTTTGAGGATTTTTCTTTAGTGATAGTACCATCAATCTGAAATGCAGAGTTTTTAGCAATGTTATGACATGTGAATAATTTATTACCATATTGCTCGCAACGAAAGAGAGCGGTTCCATTTAAGTAAGGAAATCAAAGGTTATATATGTTAGTATAGTAGGTTTTTTTCTCTGATCTGTGCTGCCGTGACACTCCTTATGATAGGGTAGGGTAACCCATCTTTGTCCATTTGTCATGACATATACTCTTTAGTCATTAGAACTGATACTGGAACCAAGTCATTAGTTTGTTAGAATAGTTGCTCAGTTGTGGGGGACAGGGTAAAACCAGAGCTTAGGCTCTGTCTGGATGCAAAGTATTTTTTTTGGAGTATTGGAGAAATACTGCAGTTTCACAAAAATACTTTGGTTTTCAAAAGCTGCTGGGGTGTTTGGATACAATAAACCTTGTTTCTAAAACCATGGTTTTGTCAAAAATATAATCTTTTGGGAGTTTTGGAAACTCCACTCATGACCCTTTTTTCCCTAAACCATGTTTTTCTATCTCTTTTTTGGCTTATAAGACCACTGTTTTATGATACATTGTTTCTGAAAATCTATGTCCAAACAGGCCCTTGTTTTGTTAGTCTGTAAGAGAGCATAGTTCTGACATTGGTGTTATTTCTTCCACTTACATAGATTGTTGGAATTATTTACCATTTCTCTTTTCTAAACATCAATTCCATTTGTTTTGAAACTTCTGCTGTCAGTTGTTCTGGTCCTGGATCCTTTATTTCTGCCACTTGCATAAAATTATTGGAATTCTTTATCCTTTCCCTTTTCTAAGAACTCTATTTACTGTGAAAATTATGCTTTCAGTTGACCTGGATGACTTGTCTTATCAGGTAACTAGTTCAGTGATCTGTCTGTTTTACAGGAATCTTGCCCTTCTGTGAAGAACATTTTTGCTTCTGGATTCTGAAGGAAAGCGTGTTGCTGTAAAGTATTTCTCAGACGATTGGCCAACTAATGCATCAAAGTTAGCCTACGAAAAAATCTGTTTTTACTAAAACGCTGAAGACAAATGCACGGACAGAAGGTCTTTTTCATTCTTTGTTGTTCCATGGTTAATCAAACATCACTATCATAGTGTTGGGATTCAAAATATTATGCTATGTTGTTGCTTTTACCAAGATCAAGGTTTTCAACAACTTTGTGTAGATTTTGACCCCAAAAATTTCTAATATGTCAGTATGTATTCAGCTATTCATCTCATCAACTGTAACCATGCATGTACTCTGTTTTGCACTAGTTGTTACATCCTTTAGTGTAAAATTAACTGCAGGAACTTTGAAGCACTTCAAATTTCGTGTCTGAAACCTGTTATTTGTTTTTGTTAACAATTGCTCAATCACTATACTGGTTTGGGCTATCCAATTACTTTACTGAATTTGAACAATAGCTAAGCAGTATGCACTGCATAAATACATGCTATTATATTGTTTGTAACCATGTTATCAATTGCATTGAGGGCCTGAGGCAGCTTTATTGTCCATGCACCTTTACACATATTGAATCAAACTTCACGGCTTCATGCACTAGGTTGATGGCTAGGTTGAAGTTGTAATGCCCTTTTGATATACTTGGGCACCATGGGGTGTCTACTGTCCAGAAGGAAATTCTCCCTGATGCATATTTTTTTTTGGTTCTTTGCAGCTGAAATAACATTGTTTGATGGTTATATTGTTGTTTACAAGTTTGTACATGACCTCCACTTTTTTGTCACTGCTGGAGATGATGAGAATGAACTCATCTTAGCAAGCGTACTACATGGTTTTTCTGATTCTGTCGCTCTTCTACTCAGGTTGTTTATTTTCTGTTATTACTCTATGTTTTAGTTGCCTTTGTATGTGGTTGTTTTGACGATCCACTTACTGTGCTTTAGGGGTGATGTTGAGAAGCGGACTGCGCTCGAGAACTTGGATTTGATACTTCTCTGCATCGATGAAATTATAGATGGGGGGTAACACTCTTGACTTGTGCTAAGTTTTGGTTATCAGCTGTGTTCTACATTGTGCTATTTCAAATGTTTGATGGTTATGTGACTTTGCTATCCCTATTAGCTCTGCATTACTTTTTTACCTTCCATGTGACTGCATTGAAAACAGGTTTTGACATGGTCTCACTGCTGCCTGTTTTACGACATCTGTTTCTTATGAATTATTATATTATTTAACATGGAAAAGAAAGCTATTTTGAACTGTCTATACCAGTGCGTGCATGATTGTCTGTGACATCTGCTTATTCTTTGGCATAATTATGATTGATTTCCACAAGAAGTGCAATCATGATGGAATTAAAATGGTTGCCTTAGATAATATTTGTGATATTCTTTATGTAAAACTAAAACATACTGTAGTAGCTAACCTGTGGAGTTTGGAAAGAAAAAAAACATGATTACTTTTAAGTTCTAATTCTGTGTTACAGATTGCTCCATGGAGTAGAATTTGCAGTCAGTAGTTCGCTAGCGATAAACTTGTTTGTTTTTTTGAGAATGTACTGAAACAATTTGGTATTATGTACTTTTTCAGAATCATCCTGGAAACAGATGCAAATACCATTGCTGGGAAGGTTGCAACCAATGCTGTTGATGGTTCTGTGCCCTTTTCTGAGCAGGTAATTACTTTAAACATCATATCACATTACTTAACAGGTTCCATATGTCTCATGATTGCTGTGACCTGCTCTTTGCAGACGATATCTCAGGCCCTAGCCACAGCTAGGGAACACCTTGCAAGATCTCTACTGAAATGAACAACCAGCATTATTTTATGACGTATTATATGTGACCTATATGTGTTAAAGGTTCTGTGTAGTCGTTATTCATCGTAAAGGGTTGCCTTAGTTGAATGTACAAGCATGGTACCGATGGTTGGTCGTATGCAATGCTGTTTTTTTTTTTTTGAACCAGTGATTTTGTAGCTGCCATATTTCAGATGAAATATAAAATAAAGAGTTGTAATTTGGTGTACTATAATTTTCATCATACAAAAAAAACATCTCAACTATCAAATCATGGAAAAAGGTTCAACATTATCTATCAAATGATTCTCCATCCAGATCAGAGGAAGAATGGATCCTCTGCCATTGAAAAGGAATGGAGGCTTTGTTTCTCCTCATCGAATCAAAATAACCCTTACATCAAGTCTGTTACCCAAGTTTGCTTGATCTTGTTCTGAACCTAGAGTCATCTGATTGAAAATGTAGTTATTATTACTATAATTTATTTTTGAGCTATCACGTGAGGTTTTAGATTTTGAGTATTTGAATGTTGGTTTGTTGGCGCACCCGTTGATTGACCAATGCCTCCGGTGGGAATGTGACTTGGCTCCTTGCGCCATGGCGTGCACGATGGACACCCTTGTCCCCAGGTTCTGCTTACGAAAGACACCTCAGCGGGAGAACCTTCGACTCGGAAGAACCTCTACAGGGATTTATTTAAAAATTAAATAATGTTTACATATTAACAGTAAAAACCAATATAGGAATATAGTGTTAGCTTAGATGTTTCAAGCTTCGATGCTCCTTCATGCACGTTGTGAGTAGCCTAAAACAAACATAGCTCTAATATTTGCTTCTTTTTACATATTTTGGGAGGTGCAAAATTAAAACAAAGCTGGTTTTGGATTACAATTATTCTTGCACTTGTGAAGGAGATGACCGAATTAAGGTGTAGCTAGGTGGTGAACACTGAATAGTGACATTATTATTCCACAAATTCACCTCAAAGATCTGCTTCCAGGACTAGCCTCCTCAAGCGTGTTTTCCGCACAAAGGTTGCTGGCCGAGGGGGTCCAACAGCGGTGGCAAAGCATCCAACCGCCAAGAACCATAAAGGCACTTGAAGAAGGGGACGTCACACTCCAACCTCGGCGACCTAGTCGCGAGGAAAACCCGCCAAACGACCACAAAGCCATCAACAAAAGAGGCGTCCTAGAAACGCCAAGATGTCGAACCACCGGGACCAGGTAGCCACTACGAACTCCTGCGGCGACACCAACCCCCCCGAACACAGACTAACGCGCCGATGTTTTGACCCATTTTCAGCTATAGTTTTGCCAGGGGTCTATTTATAAAAATTGTTTTCAAAACGGGGCAAAATTGTAAAATTTCACCGCACCAGTCATCCTCGTGTGCGTGATTGCCACATTGACAGCAATGCAGGCACACGGATACAGGCTGTGCTGAACTGCTGCCAGTTTGCATGCACAGCTGCACAGGGCCAGACGAGAATAATCCGTTCTGTTACCGAACGCCCGCCGTGCATGTGCGGTGTGCCATCAGAAAAAACGAGGCGACAGCAGAGCAGGCTCAAGCTCACCAATCAAGCAGAGAGGCGACAAAGACCGGCAGCAACAGAAAAGCCACACAAGACCGAGAAATTTTGAACAGAGAACTTCCAAGGCAGCAGGAACATTCAGCGCACGAATCCCGACGACGTGAGAGTGGTGGACGACGCCCAGACGCCCGTCCTCCCTCCACCTCGGGTCCTCTGCTTGCCAGCTCGAATTCCTCCTCCCGTCGTCCTCCGCTCCTCGTCGCCGTGTCCGCACCGCGTCCACACGCTCCGGACCGGCCCGAATCCGCCCGCGTCCGAGGACCCAGATCCGGCGCCCGCGACCATGGCGACGCGCAGGCGAATGCTCCTCAAGGTCATCATCCTCGGCGACAGCGGGTGCGGCCGCCTCCCCCCCCTCCCCTTCCGCCCCCATTTTTTTCTCTCTGTCTGTCTGTTCCTTCGTTTGCTGCTCTGATTGCTTGCCGGCGCCGGTTCCTGACTGACCCCCTCCCTTGTTCGCTCGCAGGGTCGGCAAGACCTCGCTGATGAACCAGTAAGTCCGATCCCTCGATTTCACTTTACTTCCTTGCTGCGTTGGTGACCGATTCTCTCGGTTTTGCTTTCTGTGCGCGCGCAGGTACGTCAACAACAAGTTCAGCAACCAGTATAAGGCCACCATCGGCGCGGATTTCCTCACCAAGGAGGTCCAGATCGACGACCGACTCTTCACATTGCAGGTCTGATTGCTTACAGTACCATTCATATAGGACACTTGCCTGGGCTGGGGGTGGGTGGGTAACTGGGTACCAAACCGGTTTACCAACAGTATCTGAGATCTATCTAGGCTCCCAAACCGGATTAGATAGCTGTGCTCAGAATCTGAATCAACCGTCACCTTCATTTGCCTAACACTTTGACAAGGCTTCTACGCTGCTTGCTTACAACATACGGCAACAGTCATTATTATTTAATTATTCCGTGTATATATATACTGCCGTGTTCTTCTTAACTATCGTGTGGGTTGCTTATTGGAGATGCTAAGTGGCCCAATGATATTTTAGGGCTGTGCTGTGTGCCCAGTATAATTCCCTTTCATGACTTGACTTTTGGAAATGAAGTTTTACTGAATAATATTATGCTGCTTTCTGCTTTTTGGGCATCACCCTGTCAAAAGGCTTATGGTGTCCCTTTTCACATGCTTTTGTGTCTGTCGCTCTGTCTGTTGTATTTGTTTGCTACTTAATAAAATTCATTGTGCCCCAGTTCCTTAAAAACCGGTTTTCCTTTCATTACTTCCATTTTGGCACTACCCAAATTTCATGGATTAGCCAAGATATTTTTGTCTGGTTCCTAATGAATGACGCTGTGGAGAGGTGCTATATGTGCTTATCATGTTCTTTGCACTACTTACTATGTCAAGCGGTTGAGGTCATAAGTTAGTTGTCATCATGTGTTGTTTCTTTAAAAAGAAATGTAATCGAAGAGGAAATGACAAGGGCTATTATGTCCATTTGCCATTTATGCATTTATCAGTTATCATTGCATTTATCAGTTAATAAATGAATTTTTGGTTCAACTGAGCACATACCTGCCTGTTTTTTGATCACGTTTGACTAGATAGCTGTTATGGCACAGGTACTACTTCAATCATGGGTACCAAATACCAATGTTATTATATGCAATTACTGTTTATGAAACTGATGCTACCCTTTCCTTTTCATTTCAGTGGGACCTATACTTGTAATCTGTTTTTTAGTGTGATGGAATTAGCAACCATTCATATTTTTAGCTTACAACAGTTTTGTTTCACTGAAGCTTAGATATGGGATACAGCAGGGCAGGAGCGGTTTCAAAGTCTTGGTGTGGCATTTTATCGGGGAGCTGACTGCTGCGTTCTCGTATACGATGTCAATGTTACCAAGTCATTTGAAAGGCTCAACAACTGGCGTGAGGAATTCCTAATTCAAGTAAGTATAACCTGCTTATTAGCGACCTATTAGTACGTCACTGTGTTTGAAACAAACAAACAAAGACTCACCTTTCATTATGCAGGCTAGCCCATCAGATCCAGAGAATTTCCCATTTGTTGTGCTTGGGAACAAGATTGATGTTGATGGTGGCAACAGCCGGACGGTGAGTATTTCTCATCACACGCTGCTATCCACTGGATTTATTCTGTACTGTTTTTAATTTTCTTCAATTTTCACTTTTCAGGTTTCTGAGAAAAGGCTAAAGCATGGTGTGCTTCAAAGGGAAATATCCCCTACTTTGAGACGTCGGCCAAAGAAGGTTTCAATGTCGAGGCTGCTTTTTGAGTGTATAGCGAGGAATGCTGTCAAAAATGAGCCAGAAGAAGATATGTAAGTTTGAATAGTATAACTCAGATATATATTATACATATAGGAAACCTTCCTGATACGATTTACCAACAAACTTTTGTAGGTATCTTCCTGATACGATTGATGTTGGGGGCGTTGGAAGGCAACAACGTTCAACAGGTTGTGAATGCTAGAAGATATGGGGCACGACAATTTGCTCGGTTGGTTGGTTTGATTCTCTAGGGCTTGTTGTTTGGGTAGCCTGTCTATTATCATATATATATTTAGTTTGCAAAACTGCTATTTGTGGATACTGGATAGTCTGGCAGTCTGCATGCGGGTGCTTATTGTCGACTCCCCTATGTAGATGCAGAGAATTCATTTGTAACTACCGTTTCAGTGTTGTATCGGCGCTAGATGCTAGTGTTGTAAACTTGTAATGCTTTTGATTGCTGATGAATTGCATATATGTATCCATGGATTGATGTTTCGGTTAGTGTTGCTGTAAATGGACAGAACATAGTGCCCATTTTGATAGTGTTGGGTGTTGTAATGCTTTAGTATGGTTTCTCTACGGTGCCCATTTTGACCGTAGCTGGGATATGAGGACCATGGGGCGGCTTTGGAACCTACAGTAGCAGATGATCTTAATTGGAAAACATGTGTTGCTTAATCTTTATACTTGGATTTCTTTTTCTCTGAGTTCTCTGAATCACAAGGATTGTCTTAATTTCCAATCTCCAAAAAAAAAAAAAAAATCTCCAACATAGCTGGGATATGGGGACCCATGCTCATTTTTCATGAGCCAAAATTGTCATAGGACCGTCCATATCATACGTCTCATTTTACCTTACGTACCCAAATCTATTTCCACGGACGTTCACTCGTTTCGAATTGAAGTCTCCGGCGCGCGCTCGACTATTCTGCACGCGTCCAGTGCCCAGTCTGCAACGCTGCATGCTGCATGACCACTAAAAAAAATCTCAATTTATTTCAAAATGATACTCCATCCGTTTTAGTGCGGTTCCACTTTTGCTTTTCTGGGTTCATTTCTTTTTATTATGTATCTAGATATAGTTTATAACTGTGGTGCATAAGAAAATTAATGTATCTCTAAAACCAAAGTGAACTATAATTTGGAACGGAGGAAAGATAATTTTTGAAGGATGTAACCATTTTTAATTATCTTCTCATGGGACCGTCCGTACCATACGTGAGAGCACTGGTGCAAACATGGACGTGTCACCGTTCTTTGCACTGCTGCCAGTTGCCCTCCTCTCCCTGCTCCTCTTCCTCTCCACCGGGAGGAAGACGCTGGGCGGCCGCGATGGCCGGCGGCTGCCACCGTCGCCTCGAGGCCTTCCTATCCTGGGACACCTGCCTCTTCTGGGCCCTCTGCCGCACCGGAAGCTGTGGGCGATGGCGCAGGCGCACGGCCCGGTGATGCTCCTCCGCTTCGGCCGCGTGCCCACGGTGGTGGCCTCGTCGGCGGCCGCGGCGCAGGAGGTGATGAAGACCCACGACCTGGCGTTCGCGAGCCGCCCCAAGGTGCGCATGGCCGAGCGCCTCCTCTACGGCCGCGACATGGCGTTCGCCCCTACGGCGAGCACTGGCGCCAGGCGCGCCGCGTCTGCGTGCTCCACCTCCTCAGCCAGCGCCGCGTCACCTCCTTCCGCCACGCCCGTGAGCAGGGAGGTCGCCGCGATGCTCGCGCGCTTCCGCCGTGCCGCCGCCGGAACTAGCGACGGCGCTGTCAACCTCACCGCCCACATCATTTCCTACACCAACGGCATCATCTCCCGCGCCGCGTTCGGCGACAAAGGAGCGAGCTACTACGACGGGCCCGACGGCGGCGAGAAGCTCACGAGGCTGTTCGCCGACTTCGAGGGGCTCCTGGGGACCGTCACCATCGGGGAGTTCGTGCCGTGGCTGGCGTGGGTCGACACGCTCATGGGGCTGGACGCCAAGGCCACGCGCACGTCCGCGGAGATGGACGCCTTCCTCGAGCGGGTCATCGCGGACCACCGCCAGAGGCGCCGTGGCGGCCACCGTGACGGCGACGATCACCGGGACTTCGTCGACGTGCTGTTGGACGTGAACGAGGACGAAGCGGACGCCGGTGGAGCCAAGTTTGACGACGTGGCCATAAAGGCCATAATCCTGGTACGAAAATTTCGCCAGCAGATCAAATTTAGATGCATGTAACATCCGGCTCGATCTTTGAAACTTACACACTTATACGGAGCATATCCAATCCAGGACATGTTCGCCGCCGCCACGGACACGACCTACACGACGCTGGTATGGGCCATGGCGGAGCTCATCAACCACCCACACGAGATGCGCAAGGTCCAGGACGAGATCCGCGGTGCCGTCGCCGACGCCGGCGGCGACGACCGCGTCACCGAGACCACCTCGAGAAGCTGCGATACCTCAGGTGCGTCATCAAGGAGACGATGCGGCTGCGGATGCCTGTTCCACTCCTGCTGCCCCGTGAGACGACCGTGGACACGGAGCTGCTCGGCTACCACGTCCCAGCGCACACCCGCGTCATCGTCAACGCGTGGGCCATCGCGCGGGACCCCAAGACGTGGGAGCGCGCCGACAACTTCGTGCCGGAGCGATTCGCTGGCGTCGACCTCACGGCGGACTACTTGCTCGGGCAGGACTTCAGGTTCGTGCCATTCGGCGCTGGGAGAAGAGGGTGCCCTGGGGTGGGGTTCGCTGTTCCGGCCATGGAGCTGGCGCTAGCGAGCTTGCTTTATCACTTTGACTGGGACCTGCCGTGTGGAGGGGCGTCGAAGATGGAAATGGACGAGCTGAACGGGCTGTCCGTACGGCTCAAGGCGAACCTGTGTTTGGTTGCTAAGCAATGGTGTCGTCAGTAAAA
>JADLZK010006215.1:0-13157 GCA_015847255.1 Hyparrhenia diplandra | reverse complement strand
CGTTATTTTTCCTCCTAAATAGAAGAAGGTGGTGTCTTAAAAAGGGCTAGACATACCAAAGCACGGTAGACCTTGCCATACTTTGATACTACATTTATATATATATATTCCAGTCTTAATGTTGTGTCATTCGCAGAGTTCTACTATCTACATCGCTCATCTATTTTCTCCTCCTCTACTCCCCGCAGGATTCATCACCGCTGGTCTAACCCTGGTTTGCGCTGGCCCACCGCAGTTTCAGCAGCCCCCCGACGACTCCACTCATGTGCCGGGTCAACTCGCCGCTGCCGCCTTTCGTGGATCCCGGTGCTGGCCATCCACCACGACCTACAAGTTCAGTCAGCGGCAGTTCTAGCCACGTAACGCTATGTGATGTGATGAACTATACTGAAATAGATCCATCTGTCAAGTACCCTTTGCTGAGTACATTATGTGATGAACTGATGTGCCTGCACGTTTGCAGTTTGTGGAGGGATCGACCCTCAATGCATATGCCTTTGCATTGGTGGAACAACATGGTGGTGGCTTGCATATTTCGCTTGAACTTTTGTGGCAGGTGAAATTGTAAATCTGAATGTTGCAAAGCCTGTGAACTCAGCTGCAAAACATTTTGCTTCCATTATTTCAAGTCAAAACAGCTTGCTGTGATACTGAAGGCGAGTCTCAATTATTCTAAAATAAGCACTTGAGTTTTATGGTTGCATCGTTCATTGACTGCTTGATATCCATTTTCAAATAAATTTTCAGGTCTGCAGCTTGTTACATGTCACGGGAGTTCACAGCTATGCATTATGTAGCGCTTTCTACCAAGGGTTTAATTCTTTCAGCTACTGAGAAGAACAAGGATGGTGATGATCAAAGTCGTGCGTGGAATGTTCCTGAGCCACTTATGGATTACCTCAAACGAATTTCATCGATTCCCTGCTAGAAGCAGTCAATGTTCTAGCAGTCAATGTGAGCATCCTTTGTGAAGTTATTGGCTCCAACTCATCAGCAATGAATACAGTTTTTATGTACAACGTTGTTCTTATGCAAACAGATGGAAAAGAGCCTATATAATCAAACACTTGGCGTCGAGAGATTAGTCCTTAGGTGTCACTAATTAGCCAAAACCAAACTAGAGATCTTCAGCCGCCGCGTAGTCCGCGGATTCCGAATCCCAATCATCACGCCCCTGATTCTCCCCGGATCGGCCCCCGATTTGGTGCTCGGGAGCTCGCTCGAGATGGAAAAGAGCCCGCTGCCCAGACGTGAGCTGTTGAGTACCTCCTCGCTGCCTCGGGAGCCTGCTCGGGTGAGAGCTCCCGGACGAGCTCGAGCTCGCCCTCGCCTTGCGCCCGCGAGTTCTCGCTCGAGATGGAGACGCCCTCGCCGGGCTTCGCTTTATCGCGGGTAACATCCCATTGCTAACGAAAGCACGCCCTCCTTCTAACACTTTGTTTGAGGGACGGGTTAGGATGATTGGATTCTGGTCCCATATCTCGGCGCGTCTTACAAGACTCGAGCGCCGCGCGAGGGAAATTTTACCGCGCTGTGCGCGCTCACGTGTCTTGCCGCCAGCCGTGTTAGGGGACCAGATATCTTTCTCGCTTGGGGTGCGCGCGAAAGCTCACACTGGGCGGTAGCCCCCGAGGCCGTGAGGACGCATGTAGCCGCGAGTGCTTGTTATGACGAACGCCGCGTCGCCAATGCGCGCTCACGACCTTCCTTAGAAGGACGACGAGCTCAACCGACTTCACCGCGTAGGTCGTAAGTCAAGCAGTCTAAGAGCTTTAAAGCCGGGATATGCTCGACGCGTCCCAGCTCGCGTTCAGGGCGTAGCTCGCATCGCCGTGCCACCGGTGGGCCGTACTTCATGGCGTTCCATGCATCTCGCTTCTATAGTCACCGAGTCTCAAAGGATCTTGGCGTAAGCCGCACCTCCTCGCCATGAGATGACTGTGAGGCCGCTTCATGATCGCCGCTTACTCAAGCGCTGCTTAGTGGAGTCCCCGAAATCCTCGTGGACGCTCGGGTACGGACTGCCGATGCCTCCCTCTCCACCAGCCGCGCTCCTGTTCTAAGCCGCTCGGGCGGCCTTTCGAAGCTCAAGAGCCACCAACCCTGAGCCCACTTTGTTGTGAGTTCAGGGCCGTCAGCGACGAGGTCATGGGGACTCGACCGCTAGCGACGAGCTCAAGGGATTTTTCGCCGCAAAGAAAAAAGAGCCGCTCGGGGAAAAGCTTACCGTTGAGGAGTTAACCAAGTAGGATGACCGCACGTTATGGCGTTGCGAAGCCGCCACCGGAGCGCACGCGAGGGCGGGAGGGGCTCGTAAAGTGCCACCTCGCCCAGGAGCGGTGGCCATCCCTGCTTTTTGCCTTGGACTGGTCCGCCCCAGCTCCCTTATAAATATAGGGGACGAGAGAGGCGCCGATCTCCGCTCTCCCTTTCCGCCCGCCATCACTCCCTCCACTTGAATCTCGACCGCTCGCTGTGGCTTTTGGTGAGCGAATAAGATCACGCGACCTTCAAGAAGCCGCCGCTCTAAGAAGAAGGGAATCATGGGCACGCGGCCTGCCAAGATCACCGGTGACGCTGGCCAGATCGCGGGCGAAGCGGAGGTCTCCCGACCGATCATGGGCGCTGAGTGGATCGTGTCCTAACCGGGCGACGCCGCTCTGATGTGGTACGCTTGTCTCGCTTCGCTTTTCCACGAGGCTGGCGCCTTCGACCGAAGTTCTCCGGCCGTTGCTCATCTACATCGGGGATCGAACTCAAAGATCCGAACCCTAACGGATTTCCACCTCTCCGCTGCTCACCGCGCGCAGGGGTGGCTAGGATCAACGCGGATTGGGAGCTTTTCAAGCATTTCTTCCACGCCAAGATCACTTTGATAGCCCGGACGCACGCTCCCGGCCCCTCACGGCTGAGACGCGCTCCAGCCTTCAACCGCATGAAGGGGAAGTACCTATTCCCGCCTCCCCGCCTGGCCGAACGGGGTGGCGAGGAATGGTTTTATCTCAAGAACCATTCAGCAGCTCTCCGCTCTTCACCGGGCGGCGTTTTCCCCGAATCCGACAAGCCGAGACTTCACGCCTACCTTTCTCCACCAAGTCCCGGACGTTGTTTTAGTGGAGCGCCTGCCAGCCTCTGGAGCCCTCCTTTCGCCTCAGCCCTAGGACACGGGTCGCTTCCCTAAGGCGAGAACTCTCCGCATTCCCGAGATAGTGGAGGAGAAGAAGCCCTTTGAGGGCACGGCGGACTCACCGCTGCCGAGAGGGACGGAGTGGTGCGGCCGTGACTTAAAGCCTCAGATCCCGCCGCCCCAACAACATTCCGCAGGCGCTCTTCTCACGACGATGCGCCAGCTGATGGTGAGTTTTATCTTTCAGCCTCCTTGCGCCTTTCCTGGCCGATGTTGCAATCCGCTTCTAATCACTCTCCCCGCTTGAATAGGTCGGCGCCACCTCGAGCCGCACCTCCCACGGCATGAGGCCCGTCCTCCATGATCGCTCAAGGCGCGAGCTTGAGTCCTCCCGAGACGCAGGTGGCGAAGACGAGGATGTTCCGCCGAGTGAGCTCGCTCGAGCAGAGGTGGGAGCAGCAGGGACATCGCCATCCGGTGGCGCCGCTGCGGGCTAATTCGCCGGCCAGACGCTGCCAGCCGCTGCTGCAGCCGCACCCATCGGAAGAGGGCGCTAACCGACACCAATGGCGCCGAGAGAGAAGGGCGATAAGAAGAGGCGCGTGGCCATCGGGTAAGTGCTCTCGAGTTCGCCGCCTCTATGAGCTCATATATCGCTGTAGTCCTCTTTTTCGCAACATTAACTCCTCCGCTCTCCTTCGCTGTCGCGGTAGGGCGAGTTAGCCCCCGGGGCCCTTAACCCCTTAAACGCTGGCTGATGCAGCCGACGCCGAAGCTCGGGCCGATCCCGCCTCCTATCGTGGCAGCGCTGGTGATTGCTCCCGGCCCGGGAGAGGGAGGGAAGCTCGGGTCCGCGGGAGGCCAGCCGCTGCCGCTTTTCGAGTTCGTGTGTCGGGTGGCCCATGCGATGGCGCCCTCGGTGGCGCTGGCCGCGGGGCCGGAGGACCCCGGTGCCCCGACTCGCTCCCGCCACGCAGGCGGATCGAGCCGGGAGGTAATCAACCTCGCTCTCCCGAGAAGGTGCGATCCTAAGACGCCGCCGCCCGTTGGCCGTCACTGGGGAGAGGTAGGACCGAGGCCATCGGTAGCAGCCACGGATCGCCTTGACGAGGGAGCTCTCGCGGCCTGGGCATGGGCGCGAGGAGGTGCCTCGAGATACGACCGACGCCAACAACGCCGACGAGCCCGCCGAGACTCCGCTTGCTCCGAAGGTCTCCCGGAGCACTCGCCGACCCCCGCCGCCTCGCTGGGCGAACGCCATCAAGCCCCACCGCTATCGTGAAGGCCGGGACCGTGCCGCCACTCTGGCATGGGTGACGCCGTATCGCGCCCGACTCGACCCGCCCGACGCGCCGGCCGGGACGCCCCGAGAGTTCATTGAGGCCGGGTTGAGGCCGCTCGGCCATTTTCGGCTGGTCGGGCGGGACAAGACCGCGGGCCGAGTAATTCAAGGGGTGAGGTGCCGCCGCTTCCCGGGAGGAGCCTACAGCCCACCATATGATCGGGTAAGGACCTTCATCTTCGCCACCTCTTTAGTTTCGAAGCTCGTGGAAGCCGACGTGCTCTCGCAGACTCGAGCGAGGCGTGTGACGGGCTACAAACTCCACTGGTGGAGGCCGGAATCGGTGACCCAGGGCTTGCATAGGGAGGGCCGGGTGTGGCCCGGGTTCTGCAAGCTGCCGGGTTTCGGCGAAAGTGTCGCACCTCCCACCGCCATCTCCTGAGCGGGTTGATGATATCACGCGAGCACATCCGCGAGGTCGTGAGCACGCCGCCGCCACAGGCTCGAGGAGTCGCCGCCGACTTGCAGGTCCGCCGCGCAGAGGCGGCGCGGTGGAGGCGTGGAGGAGGAGCTTCGCCGCCGAGCCGCCAGCCGGCCAGCGCGAAGCTCATGCGTAAGGAGCTTCGACGCACCTTCGCCGCGTGCTCTCGAGAACAAGGGAGCTCGAGCGCCAACGCCAACGCCGCGCCATGACGCTGGAGAGGGAGCCGCCATGGCGCTAAAGCGGGGAAGGCGCCTCCAGACCGCTGGCCGAAGCCGCCGAAGGTGATGCGCAACTTTCCAAACTGCCGTCTTCTCCTTCTCTTCCTCCTGAGCTAGGCCGATAGGTGGGTATTTTTAGTCTCACGACCACGCAGGCCGCCGACGGCGTATCTTGTTCCATGCTTCGAGGCGAGAGAATCCGCTCGATGTCGAATCTTGCCCGCGCAGGGAGGAGCGCCGAAAGAGCTTTAATCAAGCTGCTGGCATGTAAGGCTTTCTTTTCTTGCTCTTTGATCTCTAAGTGGGCTTGATTTGTTTGGTGTTCCTTCTACGACCGGTGAAGAAGAAATCAGCGTGGACAGCCAGAGCTTCGTGAGAGTGGACAGCTTTCCGCCACGCGCGGAGTCCTCCTAAAGCATACCTACCAGCCAAGCGCCGCATCGTAAGCGAGAAGGGATTCTGCGCCAGCGAACGCGCTAAGCAGTGAGATGGGCTCTCCGTGGCGAAGACCGGCGAGCTCCTGGCCCAAAGAAGCCGAGGCCTCGGGTCCTCGAGCTGGCGTAATTTAAAGCCGAGAGGATGCGGGCGCGAGGTGGAGCCGCGCACACACTAACCTCGCGTTGACGCCGGCATATGCGCTCGCGCAGGCCTCCCTCGTGAGTCGCAGGGAAGTGGAGGGACTCAGCACGCATCTGTGCTTCGCGGCTCCCGTACCGTGGTGAGGGGATACGTCTCGCACGCTGGCCGCTCATAAGGCGCCGCTGTGGTCCTCGCTCACTACTCGAAACGCCAGCCCAAGCTTCGCCAAGACAATGGGTCAAAGCGCTCGCCGAAGCCACGGGCGGCGCCGAAGCTCGACGACGCCGAAGCCGCGCGCGAGGCCCGCTTCGGCGAAGTTGGCGAGGAAAACTCTTCCGCTACGCTGGGCACGGTGAGCTCGGCAAGTTCGAGCCTACCGGGCGTAGGAGGAGGTGGGAGACGGACTCGGCCCTGCGACGGTGAGTAGGTCACAGCAGGTTAGATAGCCTCGAGCGCGCCGCCTTTCAGTATGAACAAAAGTCCCCGAAAGCTTAAAGGCAAAGATGTAAATATAACAAGTTATCTTATGTTATGGATCACTCATTTTTGCCTTCCCCGTATTGTACTACCAGACTAGCCTTCTCTCTCGAAGTTTGCATCTTGTCGACCGAGGCAATCTGCCTCTTTTCTCAGCATTACCGGGCGCTTAGAGTTTGTTGGGCAAGCGCTGACCTCGCCAAGATATTGCTCGTAACCCTTTAGCTTGCCGGACTCGACGCCATCGGAAAGATAGATAACGAAAGTGCGGTAGGTTGAGCCGGGGTCGAGCTCTTCCTCGAAAGTGTTCGTGTTTCGGGCGAAAAAGAATTCGTAAAGGCGGGTGGCGCCTTCGGCCCCTCGAGGCCCCGGTGCAAGGGCGCCTTGCCGGAGTAAAGGGGCGCCTATTGCTTAATGTACCGCGGCGAGAAAGAGATCAATGCTTGCACAACTTTTGCATCGTAGGTGTACCACATATTCGAAATTGCATAAAAGTGATGGCATTATAAAATGCATCGGCGGGTAAAAGCCACGAGTCGTAGCATGTTCCAAGATGTTCCGCGACGCCGCTTTCGCTGAGTCCTGGATCTCTGTATGAGCAGCGGAGGACTCGCCATGGTGAACGGCCCTTCCTGCATGGCGCAGAGCTTCGCTTCTCCTTCGCGGCTCGTGACTTTCTGTCGCTAGTGACCCGCCGCCGACGCTGGAAAGCTCGCCTCGACATGGCTGCGCCGCGTACGACGCGATCGAATCGCCGGGTACTTGGCTCAATGTGCGACCGCGACCTCGGGCGGGCTCCTTCGAAAGCTGGTCCGCCGCTGCACCTCCGCACGAGGTCCGCCGCCGCTCGGCCAAGCAGCTGTACGCTGTACTCGCGGCAAGACCAGAAGTCGAGGCCTGCATGGGGAGCACGACTGCAGCCGGCAAGACGCAGGAAGAAGGGGGTCCGGCCTCGCGGGTCTCCGCTGTGAGAAGTCGAGGCTCCATGACTACGGCGAGCTCGGGCATCCATCGCCCGCACTTCCGCACATTTTGAAGCGACTCGCGGCTTTAGTCCCGTGAAATCAAGCCGCTGGCGCTGCTCGACTCGCCCGCTGCTCGGCTCCTGGGTGGCCGACGGCCTCACTCCATTCTGGATGTCAGAGGTCGCCAAGCACCACCGAGAAGATCAGCCTGAAGTTGGTGCCGCTGGTCGGTGATGATCGAGTTTTGCGATACCGGCTGATGGATGATGCCGCCGGCGAACTTGACCGCCTCTTTATGCATCTTTGTGCGCGAGGATGGGCATCACCGATCCACTTTGGTACACTTTTGTCGATGGCGACGCAGGAGGTGGGTGCAGCCTCCGCTTACCCTCGCGAAAGGGACCGACCATGTCGAAGCTCTGCACTCGCCGGCGGGCGCCGCGTGATGATCGTCCGAGGGCCTCGCTAGGCCGACGCGCGCTTTGTTTACGGCGAATTGGCACCTCGCAACGGGCCAAGCACGACGTAGGCGCCATAAGCATCGCTGGGCGCCAATAAAAGCTTCCTCGACGGAACGCTTTTCGCCCACCGTGGCTCGGGCGGCCGCTGCGAGTCCACATTCGCCGGCACGCATGGGATCTTCTCGATGAGCTCGCTGGCCCTTCCCTGGCTAAGGTGATGCAAATACTGAGTATCCCCGGACGCACCTTTTCCTCGAGACTCACGCTCGACGATGGCGTAAGACTTGGCACTCCGCGCGCACGCTGGCCCGCCTCTTCCCTTTCCGTAGGAAGCCCGCCCCGCAGCTCCATGCTCGGATGGGGAGCCGCCGCGCCTCGATCTCCTCGGCGGTTGCGTGAGGACCCTCGAGTCGACGGTTTGACCTGACCGCGGTCGATCTTCCATAGAGCTTAGCCTCGAAAGCTCGAGTGGTCCCCTACTTTGGTGGGAGAGGGAACGAACGGGTCCCGACGCGTCCGCGGCGCGGGTGCGAGGTTTCCCATCAAGCTTCGTGATGGAGGGTATGTATCGCCGCGGCGCCAAGACGCCGGGCGGACCCGGAGTCGATCGGAAGCGCAGCTCGCTAGTATCGCCGGGCGCCGCTGCTGTAATCGGGCGACGGATGTGTTTGAACCTCGAGCCCGCCGGCTGCTTCTGCCGTGAGCTCGCTGCGACTTTGGGCGCGAGTAATGCGAATCATCCTTGGCCGACGCGACCGCTTCCCTTCTTCGCGGTTTGTCCGCGACGAGCTTGGAATCTCCTCTCGACCGAGGGCGCTGATGCCGAAAGCTCGACGGCTGAGCGCATGCCGCTCACCAAAGCCTCATATTCGCGCACGCTTGTCGGAGGCGTGTAAAGTGAAGGCGATTGAGTACTCCTGGCGCGCGACGCTGTGTGGCGCAGACGGCAGACCGTGCTTGTTCTGGCCAGCCGCATCTCCTCGCTCACGTGTGTGTAGCCGCAGCAGCAGAGCCGCCCGCACTCGCGTCAGCTCGCTTTTATGGGCAAATGCCCGCGCTCTCGTCCATTCGCCATCGAAATCGGGAGGACCTCGGTGACTTGATGGCGCCTCTCGGGGCATACGCAGATGACCGACCCCATGAGCTCGATTCCCCACTTGGCGATAAGGCGCGCGCGTGAGCCTTGGGGGCTAGCTGAATGCACTCCGCCAGCGGTAGAACTTCGCGGAGACGCACTCGCGTGGATCTGGGCGTGGGCGCCGGCGCAGTATGCCGCAGCCTATGCGCACGCTGCGGATGAGAAGCTGCCAGCGCGTAGCTTCTGGAGGCCGGTGGGTAAATGCGGTCTTTTGTGCGTCGGAGAGGACCCGGCACGACGGTAAGTACACTGGCCGCGCTGGTGATCGAGCTGCGGGCCTTCTCCTCCCTCTCTCCACCACTTTGAGCA
Organism: Hyparrhenia diplandra; assembly: GCA_015847255.1. Lineage (NCBI taxonomy): Eukaryota > Viridiplantae > Streptophyta > Magnoliopsida > Poales > Poaceae > Hyparrhenia > Hyparrhenia diplandra. The sequence goes on along the minus strand of JADLZK010006215.1, from coordinate 4,117 downwards.
CCGTGGTTTACCACTCACGCGAGGTGGCCGCTGGCGTATAGCAAAAGATCGGGCTCATCCCGCTTGGGTGGTGTGGAGTATGGGTGGGCTTTTGCCAGCAGCTCTTTCGTGAGAGTGCAAGCCGCGGCCCGCGCAAAGTCCGGCGCTACTCGCACTTTCTTCGTGAGCTTAGGCATAGCGAGGCTTCGCTCGCGCTAGAAGCCGAAAGCAATGAATCTACTAAGGGGCGCTGTCATCCCGTGAGTCAGCCGACGCTTCTGACGCTCTTGATAGGGCCCATGTTAGCGGATGGCCTCGATCTTCTCGGTTGGCTTCGGCGCCGCGCCGGGGATAATCGATGAAGCCGAGGAGCTTTCATGGAATCTCCAAACACGCGACTTCGTGATTGAGCTTTACTCAACTCGCGGCTTATCAAGACTTTGAGGTCGGGGATGAGCTTCCTCGGCAAGCGTTTCGCCTGACCACGATGTCATCGATGTATGCCTCTACGCCGTCCTCGCAGTTCTTTTGAACACTTTCTCGCATGCACCTTTGAAAGGTGGCTCCGCGTTTTTAGCCCAATGGCATGGTTACGAGCGACGCGCCAAGGGGTGATGAAGGAGGTGGCGAAGCTGATCGAGCTCGCTCATCGCGATTTGATGATAGCCGAGTATGCGCCAAGAAAATGAGCGCCTCGCACTGAGGTGGAGTCAACGATTTTGGTCGATGCAGCCGCAAAGGAAACGGATCCTTTGGGCATGCCTTGTTGAGACTCGTGATAATCAACAACACACATTCTCCATTTCCCATTCTTCTTCTTAATCTGCAGTACGTGGTTGGCTATCCACTCTGGATGATACACCTCCCTTTAACAAAGCCCGCCGCTAAGAGCTTTATCTATTTCTCGGCGATTGCCCGCCGCCGCCATGCCGGCGCTGCCGGAGCCGCCGCTCACCGTCGAGCCGGGCTTGATGTTTAAGGAGTGCCGGGCGACTTCCCCAGTATGCCGCATGTCCGAGTGGTCTCCATACGCTGAATACGCCGAGGTTCGCGGCTACGGAGGAAGTCGACGAGCTCGCTCCTATTTAGGGAGTGAGCTCGCACCGATGCGAACGGTGCGCTCCTCGCCGACCTTCACCGCCTTTGGCGTCTTCGTCCCCGCTCGAAGCGATCCCGGCCAGCCTTCTCGAAGCTCAACGGAGGAGCCTCGCCACCTTGCCGGATGTGCTCGCCGCTTCTTCACTGCGGGCAGAGTCTCTCCGGCACAAGCACTCCACGCTGAAAGCATCTCGTGGATGAGCTTCTCGACTTGATGAGGGCGTCGCACGCATCGGCACTCCCCCTTGTCACAGCTTTGAAGGCGCCAAGGTGGAGTTGACGGCGGATCACGCCTTCGTCCGTGTGGATCTTGAGCTTGAGGTATCGTGTAATTGGGGACGGCCATGAATCCCTCGCGAGCACGCCGCCTAACAACAAGATGGTACGCTTCTGTAATGGGAGCATTCTCGGCGGTGAGCACTCTCCTACTAAAGTTGCTCGTCGCCGAAGGTGACGAGGAGGTCTTATCCTGCCGAAAGCTGGAACGCCGCTTTCTAGTACTACCTCGCGGATGGGCTCGTGGGAAGGTCGGAGTCGTAGCTCGCGGATGCCGAGGGCCTCCATGGTGTCGACGAGGAGGTTGAGGCCGCCGCCGCCGCCCATCAGACCTCTCCCGAGGCGCTTTGGTTCCGACGATGGGGTCGACGACGAGCGGGAAGCGCTCGATGCGACGCGTGCATCGGGATGGTCCTTCTTGTCGGCGTGATCGGGCCTCGGACCACTTGAGGTAGGGATGGCGCTGCCGCCTCGGGTGAAAAGGACTCACGCCGCAGAGCTTCGGCAAAAGGCTTGGACTCACACGCCGGGTGGGCCAAGATCGACATTGACGACGCCATCCTCAAAGAAGACGCCCTTGTCGCCCGCTCGCGTCATCGACCCTCGCCCGGCGCTGCCGCCCAGCACTCTCCTCTTCTCCCGCACTGCCACTAACTTCCGAAGGAGCCCGCAGCCTCTAAACTTGTGCTTGACCGCCCTCGTGCTGGCGACAGGGAGGTCGAAGTTTCTCTCTGAAGAAGTCCTGGGAGCGCCGGCTTGCGGCCTTGGCGCCGGCTTCCTCTTCTGGGCGATCGCAACGGTCGCCTCGCCACGATGACGCTTTGTTTTGTCTCTTCTTCTGGGCCGCGAGCTTGAGCTCTTCGCCGGCTCATCGGGCGCTCTTCCCCTTTTGCCTTGCCAGCAGCTGCCATGGAGGATCAAGTGAGATGGCCTCCTCGCCCGCCGCGGGTTCGTGGCAAGGTCGCAGGAGGTCCTTCACCGCCTTGGGCTTGCGCAGTGCCGAAGCTCACGGATGAGCTGCTTTCGCAGGTTGTGCCGAAGGTGAAGGCGGTGATGATCTCCGCATCGAGTGGGCGCTGCGTGAGCTCGCAAGGTGCAGCTTGAAAAGCGCCGGATGTAGTCGCTACAGCTTTTCGCTCCTCCGCTCGCTTGCCGCCGAGGTCCCACGGTTGCTCGGGGCGCCAGTAGGTCCTCGAAGTTGCCAACGAAACATCGCGCGAGGTCGTGCTACTGCCGATCATACTGCGGGCAAGTGCTCGGTGCTGAGCGCAGCCGGTCGTACGCAGGCATGTGGGGAGGTTGCGGATGATGAAGAGCTCGTTGCCGCTTCCCCGCCTCGACACGCTGAGGGCGTAGTCCTTGAGCTGTGACGCCGGGTCCGCCTCTCCGTTGTACTTCGACGGAGGTCGGGCTCGAACGCTGAGGGAATCCGCGGCCGTGGAACTCCGGGAGCCAACACCTGGCCTCTCCTGCCCGGGCGTGGAGCTCCTCTCGCGCTCGCCTCGAAGCTCGCTAAGTATCGCTGCGGGCGGGGAGCGCGCCGCTTTTCCCTCGACGCCGGGGTCGGGCTACGGCGCATCCTTCTTTGGTCGCGCCGTGAGTGGCCGCCTCTCTCTTGCCGTAGGTCCCGGGCGGGCGGCCGCTCATCACGCTCGCTGCCGCGACGATCGGCGGGGTTTCGGCTGCCCCGCGTCTCGCGTCATGCCGCGCGTGCGCCGCACGCAGGGTGTCCCTCGGGGCGCCGCGTTCTCCCCACCCCGGCTGGGCGAAGCGTGGACACGTGGAGACTTCTCGCTTCGGCTCTCTCGTTGGAGGAGGCCTCGTGTCTCCTCCCGGCGCCGGCGTGACTCGAAGCTCTTTCACCTTCCGCTTCGGCGTCCTCTCGATGAGGGAGCGCAACTGCCGGGTGGAGCCTTTCGACTTCCGTGCCTCGCTGTTCGGGAGCTCGTGGAGGAGCTCGCGGCCGCCGCGAGGTTCTCAAGGCCGCCGTCTCAAGACTCGGCGAGGTCAGTCTGGCTTCATCGATGCGCGGGGCCAAGGCCGCTTTCGCTCGAAGCCATGGCTGCTCGGGCGTACCTCCCACCTCCCTCGAGGGAGGGCGCTGCTGCTCCTCGCTGAGCTTCACGCCGCCTCTTCGAAGCTCGCCGAGGCGCCCGTGCACGCGGCTTAGGTGGGGCGGCCGCGAGCGAGCCGCCCAGCTTCGACCCCGAGCACGCGGTGTGCTGGAAGACTCGCCTCTCGCGTGGTAGCCGCGCAAGACGGCAAGCATCCCGTACTCGCACATGTAGCACTTCGGCGGGGTCGACTCGCGAGGCTCTAAAGCCGCCCAGGTCTTCGAGACCTGGCCGCCTAAGCTCGCGCCGCGCTTCCGGCAGAAGAGTCTGCCCCGCGTACATTCTCGCCAGTAGGGCCGCGAGGAACTCGCGTTTCGGGGGAGAGCTCGCCTCGTCCGCGCGACCGGCAGACGACGCTGGCGGTGGAGAAGGTGACGTCGCGAAAAAGCTCTCCCGAAGTCGGGCTCGTACGAGGGATGTGCGGAAGCGTGTCCGCTGGCGGCGACGACGAAGTGGCTCGCGCCGCCAGAGTGGGGCTTAGCGACCGAAGTCGGATCCCTGCCGAGCGCACTCAAAGACGCTGCCGCTAGCTGCCGCGGACGAGCGCCGGGGCGCTATCTCGGCCCCGCACTATCCGGAAGGTGGTTCGACGCAGGGAGCCTGAGCCGGGTGTCGCCAGTCCGTGGTCCCGGCGACTGGTACGGACGCCG
>JADLZK010006214.1:0-32315 GCA_015847255.1 Hyparrhenia diplandra | reverse complement strand
CAAGAGTTTGCTAAACTAGTTTGCCATCCTTGGATTTTATGCAAAAAGCGAAAAAAAGCGAAACTATCTTATTTCGAAACATAATACTATTCAATCTGACCAAAGTAGATTTGAACATATTCAATATGTAGTAGTAGTCTTTATTAGAGTGTTTGATCATGACACCATGGCCCCTGGGCACAGGTTAATGTGGGGCGACACATTTTTTGCTTCTTAAATCTTACTAGAGCTATTGTAACTTGTGTACTATTTTGAATTTGAAAGAGTTGGATTAATAGGAGGGAGAAAAGCATTTTGGAAGCTTTTGGAGTTACCTCCTGCGAATTACCGGTTGTAGTATCTGTTCCATACACACTCACACACACACTGCGCACACGACACACACTACCCGTGTACAACCAGGACCTAACTACAACTAGTACACACACTATCCCGGGGAATCGAACTAGCGTCAGGTTGCTCGCTCACCGGCGAGCTAACCGGTGAGCCGCCCTTCCGGGCCTGATTGTTAGGCTTTTGGCGGCACTCCAGGATTAAAATAGAAATCATTTTTTTCTTTTTCTTTTTGTGAAGAGTCGAGCGAGGAACCGGGACAGGGCCCCGGGGCCCTCGGGAGTAGAATACTCATGCTCCCCGTGCATGCGAATCCCTTCCGGTACAATAGGGGCCACGCGCCTGAACTCTTTTTTCCATGACCCGCCTGTAGGGTCACATATGAAATCATTTGGCCGTGCTGTTCGATGCAGTCTGGGAGAAGGAGAGAGAGAGTTTGTTTAAGCTCCACGCATCTCCATTTGATATAGAGTCGCAAATTTGTTTCGACACAATTAGTTGGTGAAATATTCCCGACGCGCACCGTTTGTCTCCCTCAGTTCCACAATACTTGCAATTCTTTGACTCATATAAACTCCGTGTTTGACTGTAAGTCTTATTCAAATTTTTTATGTAAATTATAAAACAAACAAAACGTCATTATAATATCTTTAGTGATGTAATAAGTTATAACAAAAGTGATAATATTTGTTAAAAAAAGTCGAATAAGACGAGGGAGTCAAACACGCTTTATAATGAAAAAGAATTGCAAGTATTGTGAACTGAAGGATATTAATTTATTGTCTTACCATAGAGTACTAGGCTTAAGATTCATCTCGTTTTCAAATAAAGCGTAATTAGTTTTTGTTTCTCTATATTTAAATACTCCATGCATGCGTTAAAGATTTGATGTGCGTGTGCTGTAGCACTTTTAGGTTGCATGGGAACTAAACACTTCCATTTGCACAAAGGCACCATCGATCTGCACACCTACTCACTACTGCACTATTCACTTAGATCCTTTTGCAAAGATCTAGTATCTTCAAATTGCTCGAGCACCATAGATGAATGGATATGATCTTCTCTTTAATCCTTTTATAATTTCCGCCCCACTAGTTCTTTGTGGTTATGCAGGATCAACCCGAAAAAGATATTTAAGACAAACACGCTTTTGTACAAGTTAGATTGAGTCACATACATGTAGATTTGGCAAGACGACACAACAGACTGTTCTAAGCGTTTGCGCTAGATCCGTCTTTGGATTCGCCTCTTAAGGTCGCCACACATGGTGCATCCACAAAGATCCTTGAGGTTGGTAAGATAGATGACAAGGCCACCCTAGGTGTGGGCGAAGTGTTAGTATCGAGTTTTTTCATCTAGATTTTGCCCTAAAAAAATACGACGGAATCTGCTTGTAGTAGAGTAGCCAACAAGATATGACTAAAGGGAGTTTGCTTAGTAGAGTAGCCAACAAGATATGACTATGACATGGAGTCACGCTAAACCATTGCTTCCCTAGCGGCTTCATTTATACAGTGCGAGAAATTATGAAATTTAACCCATTATCGTGTGCCGCTAGAAATATGACCCGGAGTCGCATGCCTTATGTGAAATATGACCCATGCCGCGAAGTTCTTATGAAATCGGATTTTTTTGGGATTTTTGTATTTTTCTATAAATTTAGAAAATTTCTTTGCTCATTTGAGAATGGGAAAGGACATCATTACCCTTTCCTCAATTCCTCTTGAGCCCGTCGGGCTCACGAAGAGTCGAGACCGAGCCGACCGTCTTGAGTCCGCGAAGTGCAACGATAACGCCGGCCGCCTTGAGCCGGCCGTCCGCCCAAAGTCTACACGCCAGCGCTCTCCACGCTGCTCCTCCGGCGCCTCATTTGCCCAGCCCACATCCATGGGTGGCCGCGCGTGGGTAGGCGCACCTACGGTCGGCGGGCGTTGGTAGCGACACGATGCCTAAACGAAGGAAAAATGGCCTGTATTGTGAAATCGGAAAAATTGAAAAAGTCCAGATTTCATAACCGTCGCACAACCCGGGTCATGTTTCCCGTAAAGCAAGCGGTCTGTGTCATATTTCAGTAGCGAGATTAAATTCACAATTTCTCTAATTAAAAGTAAAATGAGTGCGTCTCAAGAGTTTACTAAACTAGTCTACATTACCATCCTTGGATTTTGCAAAACCGAAAAAAATTGACTCACGTTCCTCTGTTTTGCTTCCTTTAAAAGGAATATTCCGTCCTAGTCATCAAGATTCCTAGTTTCTCCGCATTCATCGTGTGGGCTTCCCAATTGTAATTTTCTAAATACGTATATCCATGTGACATCTTGTTTTGAAGAATTAATTGAAACAAATTTAGACGGTGTAATTTGAATTTAATTTAGATTTTTTGGTTTGTTAGTTAAAACATTTTTTTAGGGGGTATTTTTAAATTGTGGGGCCCGCGGGCTATGCTCTCTCTCATCATAATTAATCCGACGCGCATGACAAGGAACGAAGCGTTCAACGTTATGGGCCCGGGCTGGCCTGCGGCGTATGAGTCCCCGTGGTGTAGTATTGTTGGAAAAGGGTTTGGGTCAAAACTTTTTTTGGGAATATAAAAACTTCGTCGTTCCGTCCATCCTCGCGGTGTCACTGCACGGCCGCAGTGCGTAGAATCGTAATCATGATGACTGACATGCACGAACAACGCGTATGCGATGGGTGTCGCGTACATGTCGAAGTCACGATAATGGAATCATTTCTATCTGTTAGGCCCGAGAGAGAGAAGGAGGTGAGTGTTCGATGCCAAATTTGTTTCAACACAAGGCCAAAATTTGCCTCTTTACGGAACAAATCAAGCTGAATTCGCTTTGTTGAGCCCTGATGCACAAACTAGCAATACAAAGGTTCGTCTGATTCGAAGTAGGGAGCATCTATTTAGAAGGCGGCCTCCTCCTGTGCAGACTTGTGTAGAGACAACGGCACGATCAACGAAGCATGCGGGTGTGGCGGCCACCGCGAAAATTTGAATCCAAACACTCGCCTTTGGGTGCATGGCATGCCTAATCTTTTAAGGCGAAGGATTGGGCGTGATCCCGATACACCCCCTCTAAGCTCTAGCCATGTGCATGATACGTGAAGTGGAATCCACATGAAGCAAGGCAGGCCGGCCGATAGCATGCGAGAAGAAGGTTGAGAGGTGGAAAGGGACCTCCAAGCGAAGAAGATGTGCTTTTCTTGCGACATTTTCTTCGCCTCCTCCCCATCCCTTTTATAATCTCAGCGTAGGTCTTTGTGTTTACCTAGGAAGAATCGAAAAAGGTATAAGACAAAGAAAATAATTGAGCAATGTTGTACAAGCTAGTAGATAAGAGTCCACACGAGATATGCAAGACAAAAACAAAACCTTTTATAGCCATATTCAAAAAAACCCTTCAAAAAAAAAAAAGGAAGGATAATGCACTTTACTAGATTTTCGGTGCTTACCCAAGAAAGATGTGCTTCATGACGGACCCCGATCGCAACCACCAAAAAAGAAAAGAAGATGCTTCCGCTGACGGATCCCGAACCGCAACCACCAAAAAAAAAAGGAAAAACTTTTGTATTAGGCCCTTCAAAAACCACATGAAAACCACATCTAAATTTGCATGGATGTGATAAAAAGAGCACCACCTGCCCGGGATGGAGGCGGCGCGGCGTGGCACCCCCTCAAGTGGCTCGAGAGCCTGAGACGTACTACTTCGGGGTTTAGTTGAATTTGGAAAGTCAGGACGGAGAAGAGGTGAGAAGAGTACTACTAGTACGATGAGAAGAGGTGTAGTATAGGAGAAGGAAGTGACGAGATCATGAGAGAAAAAAGCGCCCATAGTAGCACTATAAAGGAAATGAGGTGGCAAATCAGAGGGTGTTCGATGCAACTATAAAGGAATGAGGAGGTGGCAACCAGAGAGTGTTCGGATGCGGAACCACCATGGTCCCACGGTTAATGTAAAAGGGCCTTTGTAACTTGTGTGCTATTTCGAAATTTCAAACATTATTTTGGAGTAATAGGACTAGGGGAGAATTAGAATTGGCCACGAAAAAAGTTTGTCCTACTCTATCCCAATCGCCATCATGTGGGCCCACTTGTTAATTTTATCTAAATACATGTGAAGTCTTGTTTTGAAGAATTAATTGAAACAAATTTCTGCAGTTATGTCGAATTTAATTTAGATTTTTTGGTTTTGTCGGTTAAAACATTTTTTAGGTATTTTAAATTGTGGGGCCCTCAACGTGCCTGAACCACATTTGTTGTTGTTGTTTTAAATTGTGGGGCCGCCGGTGTGTACTCTCTCTCATCGATATACTACTAGTATATAATTAATCCGTCAAACCTGCGACAAGGAACGGCGTTCACGTTGGCCGGCGGTAGCTCGCCTCGCAGCGGCGCTTGGCGAGTCCCCGATTTTTTTTTTGGAAAAGGTTTGGTCAAAACTTTTGGGAATATAAAAACTTCGTCGTTCCGTCCATCCTGCGGTGTCATGCACCGGCCGATGCGGAATGCGTAATCATGATGATGACATGCACGAACAATATGCGATAGGTGTCTTGTACATCGGGGTCCGCGTATGGGAGTCATTTCACATGCCTGCTCGTCGAGAGAGAGAGAGAGAAGGAGGTGAGTGTTCGATGCCAAATTTGTTTCAACACAAGGCCAAATTTGCCTCTTTCTGGAACAAATCAAAATTTGAATTCGTTTGTTGAGCCACAATGCACAAACTAGCAATACAGGGTTCGTCTGATTATTGGACGACGAGCATTCCAAATTTGAACAATTGTTTGATAATATAAACAACATTACGGATAAGCGGGTTGTTTTGCTGGCGCTGATTTTGGGCTGATTTAATAGTATTCCGTGAGAGACATAACAAAATTTGAAACAAGATGAAGCAAAACAGCGAACATTGTCAAAAAGAGGAAGCAAGACCTAAGCTCTGAAGGCAACATGGCCAGCAAGAGCCGGGCCGGGGGAGCCCCAAAATCGAAGCTTCTCAGGCTCCTAGCGACATGGCCCAATGTTGAGAGGGGGGAGAAAAAGTGGCTCCTAGCTACAGTGGGGTGTAGGAGGATGGAGCCAAAGCTTCTTTGCCAAATTTGTTGAGCGGTCGAGGCGCGACTTAGAAAAATGCTTTCGACTTCGGCGAGAGGGGAGTGGCCCACTCCGGCGACCTCCGGCACCCATACTTTTATAATCTCAGCGTGGGTCTTTGTAGTTGTACAAGCTATAGCATGAATCACACAAATATACAAGACAAAACAAAACCTTTTAGAGCCACTAAAAAACTTCAAAAAAAAGAAGTGCATTTCGTGAGATCTCAGCAGTGTTTACAATAAGATGTGCTTCTTTTGCGACATTTTCTTGACCTCCTTCCCAACCCAACACTAGCTAAAACACGAGATCGAGCGGCCGGGACTTGAGACCACATGAAGTTGAGATCCGAAACGCCGGGACTTCGATCCGTCTGCAACCACCAAAAAGAAAAAACTTGTATTTCTTTGTTTCAAAAACCACATGAAAAACCATATCTAGGTTGTGATAAAGAGCACCACACCGCCGGGATGGAGAAGAAGGCGAAGGCGCGAAGCTGAACCCACAATGTCGGACCACTCGTACTCGGGTTTGGTTGAGATGAGTTTGGAAAGTCGGGACGGAGAAGAGGTGAGAAGAGTACTAACTACTAGTACAAGAGGTGTAGTATGGGAGAAGGAAGAGATGAGGCTGAGAGAAAAATCGCCCATAGCACTATAAAAGGAATGAGGTGCAATCGTAGAGTGTTCGATCACGGAACACCATGGCCCCACCCAAGTTAATATAAAAGGGCGTAATGTAACTTGTGTGCTATTTCGAAATTTCAAACATTGTTTGGGAGTAATAGGAAGGACTATGGGAGAATTAGGAATTTGGCCCCTGAAATAAGTTTGTCTTAGGAATCTGGAACCATTTTTTGAATTTGGGAATCGGCCCCAAAACGAAAATTTGTTAGGAATCCGGCCTTTCGTCACTTTTTGGAAAATATGCATGGTTACTACTAACAAAACATCCAACTTTTCATCACGCATGTGATCGATAGATCGATCAATCCCAATTTAAAACTTGCTTATAGTGCCCACACAACACCACGAATAAACTTTTTCACTCCTTGCGGGATCCTACACTCCTCGCCGGAGAACATCCTCCACGCCCAAATGAATCTATCCATCCGTGAATGGCGGCGCACCGGTTTAAGCCCTGCGCGCGATGCGTCATGGCGGCCCTGCCGGTGGTCTTGGAGGGCGGTATTCTCTACTCAATTTGGCGGTATATGTACCGTCATCAAGTCACTCCTCAAGAAATCCCATGCATGTCGCGGGGCCGTTGTGAGTTCCAGTTCTGCGGTTAAGGCGTCCAGCCCGGCCGTCGCCCGGTGGTCGCCGCGATCTCCACCCCAACACCCGCGGCGCATAGTGAAATAGTTAGCGGCACGGTGTTGGCCCTGTAGAGCACAAGAGCAGAACATACTTGGCGGTTTCATGCTGACGCGGCGTGGGCGCGGCTTCTCGGCACGGCAGCGTGGCGGTCGCGGCTGACCTTCAGCGAAGGCGGCATACATGCGGCTTTTGAAGCACGCCTCCGGGTGCTTAGCCGGCGGCGAGCTTGAGTGATAAGATTCTCGCGATACTTGAGCGCAGTAGTACGGCTCTCACCGCCGCGCTGCGGTACAGCAACCCGGTCCGGCGGATGCTCCGATCCCACCGGGGTCGCCGCGCACCGCTTTCATCGTGAGCAGTGTGGCCCGCAGATTGTGGAGGTCCTCCATGGGATTCGGTGAGACCTTGGCGACACCAATTGCAATCTCTACAAGCATGTCACGCGGAAGGTTTTTCCATGGCTGGCGCTGGCGCGGCGCTGGCGGGCAGCTTTTTGGTGGAGCGCGCGCTCTGCTTCGCTCGTTTTGTCGCGGCTGAAGAGTTGGTCGGCAGCAATACACGCGTGTGCAAAGAGCCGGTGCAGGCTTGCGGGGCGTGGGTTATGTCTTGGGCAGCGCCGCGGTGCAGTCGGCCCGGAGGTGTCGAGCAAATGGACGACGAATCTAACTATCGATCTTGGCGTCGCCAAAGATAAATTTTTCAAAAAAGCTATTACATGTTTTCCTATGACAAGATGATCTCAAATTAAAATGTTGTAAGCTATAAAGTTTCATGGATATTTGAGAACTACAATCATTATGTTGGTGGTTTGTCTATCAGGCGTCACTTAAAAAATTTAAATTTCAATTTCCAATTTTTTGAAATTGAGACCTATATATATATAGTTTATCTTTACAAGATAATGTGAAACCAAAAAGTTTTCAACTAGAGAGTTTCACAACTTAGCAAGACCTAAAATTCTTATTTTGGTTGTTTCCCCATCCGAACATAGTGCTAGTGACATTGTTCACGAATCTTAGAAATTTGTCTTCTACTTTCATAAACTCTATGACACATGTGTAAATCTCGTGGGACAGTGTTACCGCGACATCATCATATGAATAAATGACCTACATAAAAGATGTACATCTTAAGAAGTTATACTAGTTTTGACCATAGATTAAAAAGAAAAATTAGGGTTCTTGTTGGAAGCTCGGTCGTGGTGAACAAAAGTTGGCGCTTAGCGTAGCGATTGATGATCGGACATGACCCGCGAGCGCTGAACACGCCCAAGGAAATGGGCGAGAGACGCCTTTTCTTGACGAAACTATATATCCCAATGCGGCGTCTCTAAGCTAAATGTTTTCAATGCTGTTACATGTTTTTCCATGACAAGATGATGCCAAATCAAAACGTTGTAAACTACAAAGTTTCATGGATAATTAGGAGTTACAATCGTCATGTTGGTGGTTTGTCTATCCGAGGTCACTTAAAACATTTAAATTTCAATTTCCATTTTTTGAAATTGAGACCTAGATTTCCTTTACAAGGTAATGTCAAAACCAAAAAAGTTTTCAACTAGAGTTTGAACTTAGCAAGATCTACATTTTTTTGGTTGTTTCCCCATCCGACATAGTAGTGCTTAGTGACATTGTTCACAAATCTTAGAAATCTCTCTCATAGTTTCATCAACTATATATGAGATATGTGTAAATCTTGTGAACAATGTTACCGCTGATCGTCGGATGAAGAAAATGGCCAATATAAAAGGTGTAGTACATCTTTAGAAGTTATACAACTTTTTACGTGCTTGACTTCTTCTCTGAAATCATTGGATGAACCAAAAATGTTGTATGCGAAGTTGTAATTTTGAAATTCAAATTTCAAATGTTCTCAATAAAACATGACAAAAAGTAATATCAGTAAGAATACAATATCTTGATATATACAGATTATTATTCTTTAAAAAAATAGAAAAGAAAAACTATCACATTTGGAGTTACTATGAGGGAGAAAAGACTAGTTACAAGTTTGGCCACAGTTAAAAAAAGAAAAATCGAGTTCTTGAGTCCGGAAGGCCTCTCGCAAGCATGTCTCCATATGCGATCCGGCCTCAACAAATCCGGCGCTCGATTGGGTGAGCGGCCGATATGCGGGTGAAGTTAAACCCGGTCTGCGAATCGCGGTGGCGTGTAGACGTGGGATTTTAAAGGCGTGTTTGTGGGGTGTTAGGTTGGAGCTACTGAGAACCCAAAAAGTGGCATACAGTTCCCGTCACATCAAATCTCTTAACGTATTTTTGGAGCATTAAATGTATGTAAATAAAAAAACTGATTACCTGATTTGGTTGAAAAGTGTGAGATGAATGTTTTAAGCCTAGTTAGTCTATGGTTGGACAACAATTACCAAATACAAACAAAAAGTGTTACTGTAGCCCAACCCAAAATATTTCACCAACTAAACACGGTGGATATGCCTACGCCCGGGGCTGGCGTGCGTGCGGTGTCAAAGTTTGGTTACCGCTCTCATCCCAAGCGGGCTCCCCTTTAGGTGCAAAAGTGCTCCACGGCCCGGGCTCGAGGAGGAACGGCCGAATCGGCGTTCCTCCCCGCGGGGCTCGCTCCCAGTGCTCCCTCGTGCTTTCGCGCCAGCGATTTTGGCCGCGGAGATGACAACTCTCTTGGGTTTCCTCCTCCTTCGCGCCAATCTGCCCTATATATCCCCCTCGCTCCCTCCTCCACTCTTTCTCGCCGCTCGAGTTCTTCGCCACCGGTCGGTTGTTCTCTCCCTCTCGATTTGTTCTTGCTTTGTGAATCGTGGATCCGGGGCCTCTCTCTCTCTCTCTTGTGTTGTAGCAAGGTGGATCGAGCCCTCTCCTCTCTCGAGTGATTTTTTTCCTCTCTCCTTGTTCTTTTAAACCCTAGCACAGGATTACATATGCCTTATTGCCTGTGATGTTTTTTTCATAAAATCGAGCACATGCCGTATATGCTGTGATGTTTTCCTATACTTTAAGCACATGCCTTAGGGCTATGATCATTGTTCCTATAATGAGCACATGACCTAGCCAATGATGTTTCTACATGAACTCGAGCACACATAATCCATGCTATGTTACAATTTGTTTTCTTTTTCTGCGACAATGACATGGTATGTGGTTCATCATGGCGGGAACCTAGGGTGTACTCAACCTGGAAAGAAGCACCGCGAGCAAGTACATAAGTTCGGGGAAATTGCTACGGGGAAATATAACACAAAAAGTGGAGGCCGAGCAAGCTTTTTGCGGTGGTCGTGGACGGCCAGTGGATCCACCCCCTTCTACTACCACTTGTTAATCCACACAGAAAACCAACTTTGTTGAGATCGGTGGCACTATTTACTAGTGCTCGTAGTAGTCCCTAATTATTGTTGTAGTCATAGGGTTTTTAGTTTGGAAGCTATGGTAAAAGACTAGTTACTTTTATTGTGATCGGCTTGTAGCTTGTGACAATTTGAATGTGATGCAACTAGCATGTATGCGAAACTTCAAACAACAACCATGCATGCACAAATTTAAATCTCACGCAAATGCACGGTACCAAACAACAGCTCTAGCTAGCCCGGTTGGGTTCATGCGCAGCAACCAAATAGAGGGCTCATTGCATGCATTTGGCATGGCCAAATTAACTGGCCGTGAGCCATGCGAGCGATGCAGGATGCCACACAGGCAACCAAACATGCCCATAATGATCGGGCGGCTCTAGGTGCACTCGGCGCCAATAAGCGACATGACGCGTTGCAGCGAAAAATTAGGCGGCGCCTTTTCTCTACGCACTCATCTATACTTACACAAAGCGCGTCTATACACACCCTTGCATGTGAATCCTTTGCGTATCCTACACCACCTGTCGCTGTAGAATGGGGCCCGTGCGCCACCGTCGTTCCGTCCATCTTTCTTTGCGGGCCAAGCGGTGTGATCTGCGCGTGACTGCGACCGATCGTTCGATCGGTTTGGCCGGATTCGACCACCGACCAAGAGTGCTTTTCTCTCACAAAAGCCAGCCGGCCGGTGATGGTATTTTCTCCGCGCAAACAAAATCAGCACCCGGCCCGGTAGAGGCACCGGCGGGCCGGCGAGAACGAAGGACGGACGCCCACTACTACGTTGACTCTTGTTCCCGGCCGATTACGAACTTGTTTTTCCAGCGGGTTGAGCTTTGGAAAATCTGATCGCCCGTTGAGTGCCGAGGAGACGGCCATTGAAAGCGTGATCGCCCGTGACGTTTTTCGAGCAACCGTGTTTTGAAATCCACATTTATACCCCACCCGCCCCCCCCCGTTATGTCTCTAGCGGCACACGGAGACGGCACCGCGGAGATGATGTCTCTAGCGATGGGAGGGCGAACACCGTGATCCCGAGAACCTAGCGTTCCTATCTATGCTGCTCCGGATGAGCCGGGTTTGAATGGGCTCGCCCTTGAGGCTCGGCCGCCCGCGTTGGCGGGGGGGGGCGCCGGCGAGCGGGAGCTTACACTCTCCGGCGAGGGGACAGGCCCGAGTCTGCGGCGTAATGGTTTTCAAAACTTCGGTCGAGGGCGGGGCGGGTCCCGGGAGGGGTTGTTGCCGTCGTGGTGAACACTAGCTTCGAGCAGCGCGGTAGGCCGGCGACGTGTGAACCCGCGGACACGGTAAAGATTCCAAGGTGACCTCAACGGCACGAGAATAAGCCGCCTTCAAACCCGACGAGCCTCGAGGTGGCAAGGTAAGAAAGAAGGGAGAGAGTTCAGCCCGAGGCGCTAACTATAGCCATGCCGGTCGGGTGCTTTCTTGGCGCCGGCCATGGGCTGCGTGGCGGGCGAATTAATGGTAGACACTAAAATAGAAGTGAGCATTATAACACACGGATTATATTACAACTAATTAAAACATCTCGGTCTTAGTTCCATCCAGATCTACGTTTCTTGAACATCACTTTTGCTAGGTAAGGATCGAACATATGCACACCATATATGCATCACCTACGATCGTGCACACTTCAAAGCTACCAAAAGTTGTTATATCTAGCTAGGCGTCACCGCAACCGCGAGCAACTCCCCGCATTGGAAGAACGAAGTACACTCATGCCCACAAGCCATCAACGAAGAACAAAGTAGACTTCGTTCTGTTGATCCCGCGACCGCCGGCTGCATACAACTCCCCACGTTGCCTTCCACGCCCAGACCACCATCCGCAATGTCGCCCCATGACCCGCCTTGTGCATCGAAGATGCCCGTGTTGAACCGCCGGCGGTTGGGCGAAGAAGGGAGGCAGCGGAGAAAAACCGAAAACCCGCCGGAATCTGGCACCACCATGAAGCTCGTCGCTCAACACCGCTATTACTGTGCGAGGCGTATTACGATTCGGTGCCCCACGCCGCTGCCCGTCACCGCGTCGCCTTAGATCCCCCGCAACACCTTTTCGTGCGATGTCGCTGCCATCGGCCGGTGTTCATCCTGTAGAGCAAGGGCGTGTAAATGCATTTGCTGCGAGTTCATATGTACATCGGGCGCGGCGTGATGTCGCATAGCGGCGCTCGTGCCGCAGCCATCAGCGAGCGAGGGCGAGACAGGCTGCTTCTGAAGCACGCCTCCGGGTTGCCGAAGCGATGGCGAGATTGGTAGCGAGGGTAGCCATTCCTATTCTGTTGGAAAACCACTCGGTGGGATGCTCGTCCCACCATGGCGCCAAGCACACCTCTCGCCATCCGCTACGGTGCGGCGCGAGTGAATGGTGGTCGTCCATGGGATCCTCGCCTCCTTGGCGGCGGATGGCAACCAATGCAAGCATCTCCGACGAAACCGCCGCATGGTGCGCGGCGGGGACGACGCTGGCGCCGGGCGGCGCGGTGGTGGTACGTGGGAAGGCGGCCGTGAAGCTAAGCTTATAGCGGCGACGGCGGCGGGCGGTGAATAGATGTAGCCGGGGCGCGAAGTGAGTTCAGCGCTCAATTGCGCAGCGATCGCGAGAGGTGGGCGGACGACGCCGTCGTGAAGTAGACTCGGCCTGGCGGTCGGCTTTGTACTCATGCGCTTTTTAGTATCGGCGTTCGTAGGCGCCCGAAGGCGAACCCGCGATCGGCAAGCGTGGAGTACTCCCTCCGCTCAACCAAAAAAAAGCGCAATTCTTTGACCCAGCAAAAAATCTAATTTGACCATTCGTTTTATTTGAATAATGTATATAAATATTATCAATTTTGTTATGACTTATTAGATCATTAAAGATATTATAACAATAGCTAATTTATTTTGGAATTTACACAAATATGTTGAGCAAGGCGAATAGTCAAATTAGATTTTGAAAAGGTCAAAAATTACGTTTTTTATGAACTGAGGGAGTATCACTCACGCCTTTTACACAACGCTGGGTCAATGGATGACATCCCTATTAAGCAATGTGGATCCACTCCCACTCGCTTGACTTTTCATAGGTGCGTAATCTTGACACCAAGCATGCATTGCAATCGACGCTGTTGTGATATTCGCAAATTACCACAATAATAACATTGCATCGGGCATTACATGTTTACAAAGATACATCAACACATCCAATGACAAATACGCACAAGAGACAATAATAAACATGTTCGTCTTCCTCATCAAGTCCTCCGGCATACGCTCCAAGTTTTCTTCTTGGTGTCACCACTTGGACCGCCCATTGAAGCTTCTTCTTCATCCAAAGACCGGCTCCTCTTTCCAATTCGAAGGGCTAACTAGCTATGATGCCAAGATCCTTCAAGACCTCGAAGTATTCCTTTTCAAATCGGTAGTAATGACACTTTGCCGCTTATTAGGGGTACTGAAAAACAGGCACACAAATTAGTGCAAAACTAGGGGCATGGAGGCCCGACAACACGTCAACACTACGTAATCGAAATACTCACCCCATTTCCTAGCACACTTGAAGTAGAGTCGGCGCGGTTATCACCATCCTTCTTGGTCCGCGCCTCCACCACCCGAAAGCAAGACCGCATCCCTGACAAGCGATGAGTGGGAACCCGGCCGCTCACCAACCGATCCCATTGAAGCCTATTCTCGCCTCGGCCCACCTCCGCACGACTCCGCCAAAGGAGACCGAGACATCGGGCCGGAGCTCAGAAGGGAGAAGGGATGGAAGAGAGCGAGAGATGGAATGAATCGCGAGAGGCGTAAGGTCTGAGAGGGAGAGCAAACACGTAGTAGATCCCGACAGGACGGCCCCTCCACGGGTGTGCACTATGACCCCGGACAGACGGCCCCCCTGCCTCAAATGCAAATTGAAGTGGCTTCTCTTTCACGTAAATAATACTATTCAATCACCAAAATCAGTAGAACAACTTATTATACTCCCTCCTGGATGGTATTAGAAGTCGTTTTGGACAAGGTTTGGGTCAAACATTGGGAATATAAATCATCAATAACTTTTAAGTTGTTGAGTTTGTAAATGTAAAAATTATATGAGTAGATTTGTCTTAAAAAATACTTTGATAAAAGTATACATATATCACATCTCCATAAATATTTTTATAATAATAAGCGGTCAAAGTTATGTTTTGGAGACCATGTCGCTGTCCTAAATGAATTCTAACCATCCCGGAGGGAGTACGTTCTACTTGTGCCCGCCCAATTTTTTCGCTACGATTTTTACTACGAGCCTTTACAAAACTCAAAAATTTTACCCGCCTCGCCACAGGTGATTCATTCATTTCGATCGGGGTGTTTGGTTCCTAGCCACACTCCTCTCACAGGCGACTCTAGGGTTTCCAAATGCCTCATCATCAGCCGCCACCACCGCCGACGATCCGCGCCATTCAAGCCGACGCCGCTTCCGCGGCGACCTCCTTCTCGACGGCTTCTTCCTCCACCGTGCCGGCCGCCATTCTAGGTTTGATATCTAGCCCATCAATCTTGTGCGTGCCCTTCATCATTCTTGAACTACAGCTTGTTAGATTCCACTATTCTTGAACTACCTTTTTTGTTTTTCCGTGATCTCAGCCTCTCAAGCCTGTTCGCTTGTGTTTAATATATAATATTAAAGACGTGAGAGAGAAATAAGCTTGAAACAAGATGAAGCAAAGCACAAGCGAACAGGTCGACTAGTCCTCACATACCGCCTATTACGTACGTGCATTGAACTATAATTTTATCCTCATAATATGGATATAATTGAGTTGTACATACCAACTTGACACCTCACTTTGCTACCAGGCCTTTATCAAGCACTATATATAACTACAATGTTGTTGTTATCCACTTTGCCGCTTATTTTCTTTATAGATGAATATGCGTACTCATGTAAACACGACGCCTGTAGAGTACTACAGGTATCTTGTCATACAAAAATGTGCATATTAAATGAACCGCCACGAAACTATAGTTTCTTTATACTCCACTATTCCTGAACTACCTTTTTTTTTTTGAGCGATCTCACGCCCCCCGAGAGCCCTGTTAAATTTGTTTAATAGTATCCTATGAGAGAATAAGCTGAAACAAGATGAAGCAAGATTGCAAGAACAAGCCGAAAAGTGCTCTCGTCTACTCCTCATACACTTTGCCTATTACAGAATTTTTTTTTCGCTGATTTCCATCCAACAAAGAGGCATCAACGCATCATCCGTGTCGCCTGAATTTTTCGGCCGTGAAGTGAGGAAAGGTGATAATTCTGCTGCTTTATTTTCTTCATAGATGAATACAAAAGA
Organism: Hyparrhenia diplandra; assembly: GCA_015847255.1. NCBI lineage: Eukaryota > Viridiplantae > Streptophyta > Magnoliopsida > Poales > Poaceae > Hyparrhenia > Hyparrhenia diplandra. Next base: position 16,891 of record JADLZK010006214.1, on the reverse strand, counting down.
TTGAGAACACTAACGCTCACAAGTACTACTACTATCTTGTCTTACAAAAATTTTCCCCACTAAATGAACTGTTGCTAAACTACGTGTTGTTTATATTCCTCTATTCCTGAACTACTTCTTCCGTTTGGTTTGTAAGTCGCTTTTGACTTTTTTGGTACATCCATTTAGCTATGTATCTAGATACAATAATATGCCCGATACATAGCAAAATGGACGAACCAAAAAAAGTCAAAAAGCGACTTTACAATTTGAAATGGAGGGAGTGCAATGTTTTGTGATCTCATTGCCTCCTCGTGGATTGTGTAGTCCTCATAGACGCCTATTACAGAATTGAACTCAGATAATATTAGGGCCTTGCTAATTTCAGGATCGAAATTTTCAAATCTGCTCAGGCGACATATAGCTACTTCAATGATTTCCCGGCATCAACGCATCATCCGGTGTCACCCTGAATTTTTCATTCGCCGTAGTGAGGAAAGGTGATTATTCTGGGGTCGCTTATTTTCTTCGTGGATGAATACACAAGCTTGAGAACACCGACCGGCGTGGTCGGGTACTACTACTATCTTGTGTTACAAAATTTTCCCACTAAACGAACTGGTTGCTAAACGCCTAAACTACGCTTTGTTTATATTCCTCTATTCCTGAACTACTTTTTCCGTTTTAGTTTGTAAGTCGTTTTGACTTTTTTCGTATATCTATTTAGTTATATATCTAGATACAATAATATGCCGGATACATAGCAAAATGGATTTAACCAAAAAAGTCAAAGCGACTTTACAATTTGGAACGGAGGGAGTGCAATTTTTGTGATCCGTGCCTCTCGTGGATTGTGTAGTCCTCACGACATCGCCTATTACGTAATTGAACTCAGATAATATTAGGGCCTTGCTAATTTCCGTGTGACTGAAATTTTCAAATCTGCTCAGCGACGAAGCTTTTTTAGATAAATGGATGAGAAAAACATCCGGCCTCTACATCCGAGGATGTACACAGCCGCTTATTACAAGTAATCGGATAAAAAGGTAGAGCAAAACAAGTCTCTAAAATGTATAAAGAGAACTAAAAGCAAATGATAAATGTGCTTCCACCCTCTATAGGGAAACTCCAAAGTAAACACTTCTAGTTTTCTCGCTAATTAGCGAGAGTGTGTTCTTGTCTTGTTCATCACGCCGCAATCGGGCTCGATCATCACCAATAGGCTCATCTGAAAATTACCTTCGACAACGAAAAAACTTTCATTTTGTTAAAGATAATATTGTTTCGACAAATACAAATGGCCCAAAAGATATAGTCAGTGGCGCCAACCCAAATCAAGTTTCTAATCCTTTTATTCTGATTAGTAGGCCACGCACCAAACATATGGCTTATGTAGATCTAGGGTGGTTTAGGCCAAAAGAGCATAAAAGATGATCCTCCATACCGTTTTTGGTACGGACAATCTAGGAAAATGTGTTGGATGGTCTCATTCATATTACAACCAACACATTTCTGGCTTCCTTTCCAGTTTTCCCTAGTGAGGAAGGGCGATAATTCTGCTGCTTATTTTCTTCATAGATGAATAGACATGCTTAAGAACACTGGACGGCTTCCTTTTAGTACTACTACTATCTTGTCTTGCAAAAATTTTTCCTACTAAATGAACTGTTGCTAAATTACGCTTTGTTTATATTCTTCTATTCCTCGAACTACTTCCTCCGCTTCCAGTTTGTAAGTCGCTTTGATTTTTTTTGGTACATCCATTTAGCTATGTATCTAGATACAATAATATGCCCGGATATATAGCAAAATGGACCGAACCAAAAAAAAAGTCAAAAGCGACTTACAATTTAGAACGGAGGGAGTGCAATTTTTGTGATCTCATTGCCTCTCGTGGATTGTGTAGTCCCTCATAGACGCCTATTACAGAAATTGAACTCGTATAATATTAGGGCCTTGCTAATTTCCGTGTGACCAAAATTTTCAAATCTGCTCGGTGATGAAGCTTTTTTTTTTTTTTTTAGATAATGGATGAGAAAAACATCCGCCTCTACATCCGAGGATGTACACAGCCAGCTATTACAAGTAATTGGATAAAAAGGTAGAGCAAAACAAGTCTCTAAAAACAGATAAATAGAACTAAAGCAAATGATAAATGTGCTTCCACCAAGTAAACACTTCTAGTTTTACGCTAATTAGCGAGAGTGTGTTCTTGTCTTGTTCATCACGCAATCGGGCTTAGTACCACGTACCAATAGGCTCATCTGAAAATTACCTTCAACAACGAAAAACTTTCATTTTGTTAAAGATAATATCGTTTCGACAGTAAAATGGCCCAAAGATATAGCTGTGGACGCCAACCCAAATCAAGTTTCTAATCCTTTTATTCGATTAGTAAGCCATGTACCAAACATATGGCTTATGTATCTAGGGTGGTTTAGGCCAAGAGCATAAAAGATGATCCTCCGCATCGTTTTTCAAATACGGACAATCTAGGAAAATGTGTTGGATGGTCTCATTCATATTACAACCAACACATTTCTGACTTCCTTTCCAGTTTTCCTAGTGAGGAAAGGCGATAATTCTGCGCTTACTTTCTTCATAGATGAATACACAAGGTCAACAACACCGACGCTTCCGAAGTACTACTACTATCTTTTCTTACAAAAATTTCCTACTAAACGAAACATTGCTAAAACTACAGTTTGTTTATATTCATCTATTCCCCAACTACTTCTTCCATTTGGGTTTGTAAAATCGCTTTGACTTTTTTGGTACATCCATTTAGCTATGTATCTAGATACAATAATATGCCCGGATATATAGCAAAATGGACGAACCAAAAAAAAAAGTCAAAGTGACTTTTACAATTTGGAAACGGAGGGAGTGCAATTTTTTGTGATCTGGGCCTCGGTGGATTGTGTAGTCCTCACCAGCATCGCCTATTCTGAGAATGAACTCAGATAATATTAGGGCCTTGCTAATTTCCGTGTGACTCAAATTTTCAAATCTGTTCAAAGCGATAAGCTTTTTTTTTAGATAATGGATGAGAAAAAACATCCGGCCTCTACATCCGAGGATGTACCACGACCGCTATTACAAGTACTGGATAAAAAGGTAGAGCAAAACAAGTCTCTAAAAAAGATAAAGAGAACTAAAGCAAATGATAAATGTGCTTCCACCCTCTATAGGGAAACTCCAAAGTAAACACTTCTAGTTTTCTCGCTAATTAGCGAGAGAGTGTTCTTGTCTTGTTCATCACTTGCCGCAACCGGGCTCGCATCGCAGCCAATAGGCTCATCTCGAAAAATTACCTTCGACAACGAGAAAACTTTCATTTTGTTAAAGATAATATTGTTTTCAACACAAATGGCCCAAAGATATAGTCGTGACGCGCCAACCCAAATCAAGTTTCTAATCCTTTTATTCTGATTAGTAGGCCACGCATTACCAAACATATGGCTTATGTAGATCTAGGCCGGTTTTAGGCCAAGAGCATAAAAGATGATCCTCCATACCGCTTTAATACGGACAATCTAGGAAAATGTGTTGATGGTCTCATTCATATTACAACCAACACATTTCTCGGCTTCCTTTCCGCTTTTCCCTAGTGAGGAAGGGGCGATAATTTCGCCGCTTATTTTCTTCATAGATGAATAGACATGCGCAAGAACACTGACCGCTTTCTGGCCGAGTACTACTACTATCTTGTCTTGCAAAAATTTTCCTACTAAATGAACTGCTGCTAAATTACGCTTTGTTTATATTTTTTTTTCTATTCTCGAACTACTTCCTCCGCTTGATTTGTAAGTCGCTTTTGATTTTTTTTGTACATCCATTTAGCTATGTATCTAGATACAATAATATGCTTGGATATATAGCAAAATGGACGAACCAAAAAAGTCAAAGCGACTTTACAATTTGGAAACGAGGGAGTGCAATTTTTGTGATCTCATTGCCTCTCAGTGGATTGTGTAGTCCTCATAGACTGCCTATTACGTAATTGAATCTGTATAATATTAGGGCCTTGCTAATTTCGTGTGACCGAAATTTTCAAATCTGTTCAGCGGCGTAGCTACTTTCAGTGATTTCCGTGCATCAACGCATCATCCTGTCACTCGAATCTTTCATTCGCCGTAGTGAGGAAAGGTGATTATTCTCACGCTTATTTTTCTTCATAGATGAATACACAAGCTTGAGAACACCGACCGCCGTAATCGAAAGTACTACTACTATCTTGTGTTACAAAATTTTTCCCACTAAATCGGTACTGTTGCTAAACGCCTAAAACTACGCTTTTGTTTATATTCCTCTCGTTCCTGAACTACTTTTTCCGTTTACGTTTGTAAGCGCTTGACTTTTTTTGGTTCATCCATTTAGTTATATATCTAGATACAATAATATGCCCGATACATAGCAAAATGGACCGAACCAAAAAAAAAAGTCAAAGCGACTTTACAATTTGGAACGGAGGGAGTGCAATTTTTTGTGATCTCGTGCCTCTCGTGGATTGTGTAGTCCTCATAGACCGCCTATTACGAATTGAATCAGTATAATATAAGGGCCTTGCTAATTTCCGTGTGACCAAATTTTCAAATCTGTTCTCAGCGACGAAGCTTTTTTTTTTTTTTTTTAGATAATGGATGAGAAAAAACATCCGGCCTCTACATCCGAGGATGTACACAGCCCGCTATTATTACAAGTACTTTGGATAAAAAGGTAGAGCAAAACAAGTCTCTAAAACAGATAAAGAGAACTAAAAGCAAATGATAAATGTGCTTCCACCCTCTATAGGAAACTCCAAAGTAAACACTTATAGTTTTTTCGCTAATTAGCGAGAGTGTGTTCTTGTCTTGTTCATCACGCCGCAACCGGGCTCGATTATCGCAGCCAATAGGCTCATCCGAAAAATTACCTTCGACAACGAGAATACTTTCATTTTGTTAAAGATAATATTGTTTCGACAAATACAAATGGCCCAAAGCATGTAGTCGGACGCCAACCCAAATCAAGTTTCTAATCCTTTTATTCTGATTAGTAGGCCATGTACCAAACATATGGCTTATGTAGATCTATGCTTGGTTTAGGCCAAGAGCATAAAAGATGATCCTCCATACCGTTTTTCGAATATGGACAATCTAGGAAAAGGTGTTGGATGGTCTCATTCATATTACAACCAACACATTTCTGGCTTCCTTTCCAGTTTTTCCTAGTGAGGAAAGGCGATAATTCTCGCTGCTTATTTTCTTCATAGATGAATAGACATGCGCAAGAACAACAACCGCTTCTCGTCGAGTACTACTACTATCTTGTCTTGCAAAAATTTTTCCTACTAAAGGAACTTTGCTAAATTACGCTTTGTTTATATTCTTCTATTCCTCGAACTACTTCCTCCGCTTCGTTTGTAAGTTTTTGACTTTTTGGTACATCCATTTAGCTATGTATCTAGATACAATAATATGCCTGGATACATAGCAAAATGGACGAACCAAAAAAGTCAAAGCGAATTACAATTTGGAACGAGGGAGTGCAATTTTTTGTGATCTCGTGCCCTCCGCCCATTAGAGTGGCTATTTTTACGCCTGGTTCTCCAAACTTAACGCAACCCTCCTCCTTTACCCGGGTTTGGGACCTCTGCTCGGGTGACCAAGCTACTTCGGTGATTTCCATCCAACAAATAGGCATCAACGGTGTCGCCTGAATTTTTCGCCGCCCGAAGTGAGGAAAGGTGATAATTCTCGCCGCTTATTTTCTTCATAGATGAATACACAAGCTTGAGAACACTAGCTTTTAGCTCACAGTACTACTATCTTGTCTCCAAAAACGTATAAAGAGAACTAAAGCAAATGATAAAGAGAACTAAAGCAAAACAAGTCTCTAAAATGGATAAAGAGAACTAAAGCAAATGATAAATGTGCTTCCACCCTCTATAGGGAAACTCCAAAGTAATCACTTCTAGTTTTCCGCTAATTAGCGAGAGTGTGTTCTTGTCCTGTTCATCACGCCGCAAACCGCTCAGCATCGCAGCCAATAGGCTCATCCGAAAATAACCTTCGACAACGAGAAAAACTTTCATTTTGTTAAAGATAATATCATTTCGACAAATAGCCAAATGGCCCAAAGATATAGCCGTGGACGCCAACCCAAATCAAGTTTCTAAACCTTTTATTTCGATTAGTAAGCCATGTACCAAACATATGGCTTATATAGATCTAGGCCGGTTTAGGCCCAAGAGCATAAAAGATGATCCTCCTTACCGCTTTTGAATACGGACAATCTAGGAAAAGGTGTTGGATGGTCTCATTCATATTACAACCAACACATTTCTCGCTTCCTTTCCAGTTTTTCTCGACATTTTATTTGTTCTCTCGCCTCGGTGGTTTGTTTAGTCCTCATAAGAAAGCCTATTATTACGAGAATTGAACCGTATAATTTTATCCTCACATGGATATTTTCGCCGTGAATCTTGAACTTGACACCGAAAGTGTTACTATAATGTTGTTATTCGTGTGGTTTTGTCATAGAAAACCGCAACTACTACTGCTTATTTTATTTATAGAGATGAATATACGTGCTCAAGATAGAACAATGATCGCACCTTTTCCTCGCCCCTAGAACTGCTTAGGTGAAGCTTTGTGGTGTGTCTTGGCCGTTGACGACGCCGAAAATGGTAAGTGCAGCTATGTGATATACAAACCCTACTTATTGTTAGCTTTTTGCTTAGTGCTAGCTGTTGACTTCAATGTGTAACCTAAATCTGTTTGATGTAGGTGTCTCATTTGCACATTTACAACATCATCTCGGCAACAAAACAACTTATTCTCTAGAGGGATGGCTGAGAGCTACATATGAAGAGACAGAGCAAGAGATAGATGATGGTACCACAGGGGGGCAAGAGAGAGATGATGGTACCACGGGGGGCTTCGGGATTTTTACTGGAGAGGGCAGCCATCTCCGCTTTCCGGGTGCGAAAAGGAGGGTCGGGACACACACAAGGTGGCGCGAAGGCAAGATAGTTGTCATGGCGCTCAAGCCGAACGGGTTTCCCAATCGAGAAGGTGGCCATGCTAAGAATGAAGAGACTTGCCGGTTCTGATTGCTAGACAAAAGGTCCCCTTGCTCACATATTCAGTCTCTTCCTTAAGCGCTGCAACAAAGGAATTGTTATTTGAGAACTGTGTCCAGAATTCATTGGAGTTTGTAGGCAACTTAAGGCGCATAGCATATATGAAGTCGTGGGCGGTCGAGGGCAAAAGTTTTAGGACCTTCAAAAGCGATCTAGTGCGGAATTACGTCATGAAGGGGTTGGATGCCACGATGAAGTACCCATACATCACCAAGGATGATTGGGCAAATTTAGTTGAAGAAGAGCAGCAAAGAGGCACCGGCAACAAGTGAGAGATACAAGCGGCTTAGGGAGAAGAACAAGCATGACCACCGCCTGGAATACAGTGAGGTTATGAGGCAAAGTTCAAAGTGTGGGAGAAGGAGGACACTTACTTACTCCACAATAGCATCAAGAATCCTTGGCATGAATTTCCAAGTGAACCGCCGCTCGGCATTTTTTATGCGTGCACGGTCTTGTCCTGGGCGCGTGTCGGGTAATAAGGCTGCAATTGTTTGGTCGGTGAAGAGTCTTGGTCTTTATCTCGAGAAGGTTTTAGAGAAGACCGCCCGCTTCTACGAGGGCACTGGTGTAAAGGAAAGAGATATGCTCACGAGAGGTCCCGGGCACCCCAGAGGGCGAGGCGTGTGCGTGGTATGTCTAGTATGACTGGTTGGAAGTTTTGGCCGGCTTGCGCCGACATGTACAGAAAGAGGAAGTCTACAGGTGCGTTGGCCGAAGCATATAGAGAAGAGTTTGGACCTTAACTAGATGAGCTCACGCCTAAAGGTGGCGGCGTTGGAATCGGGGAGGACATGGTTCACCGCCAAGACCCTAGCCCGTGTAGGTGGTGTGAAGAGCAAATGCGTGCGAGTGAAGCGATTCGGCCGGATGCTGCAGTTTGAGATACTTCTTTCAACACACATGATCAATCTATGTGGACTCTTTTCAATAACAGTAATGATATCTTCATCCATCACAACTCTATGACCATGTTCAGCTAACTGACCAAGACTAATCAAGTTTGCTCTTAGTTTGGGTATGTAATACACATCTCTAAGTAACCACCGATTCCCATCATTCCCTTAAACACAATAGAACCAATACCAATTAATATCTACAAAGTGGATCCATCACCAAATTTGACCTTACCAGAGAATGTAGAGTCGATTTCTCTGAACTTCTCTCTATCTCTAGTCATGTGGTTGCTGGCACCACTGTCAAGGCACCATGTGTCACCAGTGGGTTCTCCATTACCAAAGAAAGTGTAGCTCGGCTGCATAGGGCCTCCATTCAGGCACATCCTTCCCTGAATCTTTGGCTGTGAACTTCTACCCGAATCCAATACCTCCAATTCAGCAAACAGCACCGATGGCTCCATCTCAGCCTTGACAAGATGAGCTTCTTCATCCTTCTTCTGGTTTGGACAACGATTGGCATAGTGACCATTTTGCTTGCATTTGAAGCACTTGATATGACTCTTGTCTTTCCTCTTAGTGCTTCCTGCATCACCACGCCCACCACGGCCACCCCGGCCTCTACCTCGACCATGTCCTCTACCTCGACCATGTCCTCTACCTCGACCTCCAGCACCCGATGGTTTGCCACCACCAGATCCTTCTCCACTTGATCTCTTCTGATGTGCATCCCACTCAGCTTGAGTGAGTAGCACCACTCTGTCCACTCTCGCTTTTGCCACCTCGAGACTTGCCAGTGCGGCTCTTCATATGTTCTCGAGCCTCCCAATGGCATCATCAAACTCCGAGTCCCGAGGTCTTGATTCGCTTTCGATCCCGACCACGACTTGGATGAATCGTCGGGCACAGTGTTGAACAACTTCTTCACCATGGCTCTCGTCCTCCAAGGTCCTGCCTAGGGTTACTTGAAACGGGCCGACATTGCCGGGGTTTTCCAAAGAAACTCATCGACGGTCTCCTCCTCCTTCATCTTCATGGCATCAAACTCCGTTTCTGCGGTGTTTGCGGCGTGCGTCTCGACGCGCTTCAGCACCTACAAACCGTGCCTTTGAGCGACTCCCAAACCTCCCTTCCGGTCTTCTTCTTTGCGACTTGCATCAAGAGATCATCGGCGAGCCTTTGGAACAAGTGCGTCGCGCACCTTCAGTCCTTGCCCGTCTCAGCCCGCCGTCGGTGCTCTCATCGAATTCCCTCCGACGGCTCCACGATCCCCCCACCATCCCTGCTCCTCCATGATTGCTTGTACCACGAATACTCCAACTTCGTGTAATTGGTGGCCGTCGGCGTCGGAACAACTGCCCGGCCCCGGCGTCGCCACTCGGCCCCCATCGCCCGTCACCAACGCCATGGATATGCTTTGTGGTGGTGATGCTAAGTGATTGGGGCTCTGATACCACGTGATGGCCAAGATCAACAATCACTAGCTTGAACATGAACTGGCTAAACCTGTCTCAAGATCGCGCAAAGAATTCGGGATGAAATCGATGAACACGAGATGAACACGAATGGCAACCGCCCGGGTGACGGTGCCCCTTTTCACCTTCGACATTACACTGAAGTTCAAACACGACATAATGTTAACCAAGCGCTACTCCACACTTACATCCAACTATTTATACCAATAGCTAACACTCACACTTTTGAATGAAAAACCGCTAAACATGAGATACAAGTTGACATGAAACACACACACCAACCGCCGACGCCGGGCACACGCTCCCGCTCCTCCTCGACGCTCCTCGGCAGCCAACTGCTTTTCCCGCCAACGGCATAATTCAAATTCTATCATCGATCTCACTTAACCAGTTTGACCATGACCTTCTCCCTAGCTCGGGAACACAAGATTAGCTAACAATCTCCCCTTAATCTTGATGTGCACCGAGATCACGAATCCCCAACAAGTACCTCATCAACGACAACTTGATCTGCCGACAAAGGGCTTAGTTAGTGCATCCGCCTTTCGATCATTTGTCCGCATCTTCCTCACTTAAATCGACCTCTCTCAACACACTCTCTAATAAAATGGTACTTGATGTCTATATGCTTGCTACGGCCATGAAAGACGGGGTTCTTCATCAAGGCTATAGCTGCATTGTTGTCCACAAACAATGTCACCTTCTCTCGGCTTTCTTGCGTCAATTCTCCCAAAGAAGGTCCTTAACCATAGAGCTTGCTTAGCTGCCCCGATTCTTGCCATGAATTCTGCCTCGCGATGACAAAGCTATTGTTTTTTATTTGTGAGAATTCCATGTTACCAAGCTATCATTCAGATAGAATGCCATTCCTGCTGTGCTTCTCCTTTTGACTAGGTCACCCCCAACATCACTGTCTGAGAAGCCAACTAGCACCTCTTCTTGCTTGGTTTGAGAGTATACACCAACCCAAAATCAATTGTTCCCTTCAAATATCTCATGATTTGCTTAACTCGCATTTCTATGCTTCATTTGTTGGCTTTTCCATGAACCTCGCTTGCTACTCCAACAGAGATGAGAGATCGTGCCCGGTATGCACGAGGGTATCTCGGACACCCTATAGCCCTTCTATACTCGATTGGCATCCACTCTCTCCCCCTCGTTTGTCGGCATCAAGTTTTGTACGGGATCCATTGGGAACTTTGCTTGGTTGCGATCGCCATACCAAATTGTGAAAGTATCTTCTTAGCATAGCTACTCGGTCGATTGTGATGTGATCAACAAGTTGCTTCACCTCTATCCCAAGATAATATGACAATAGACCCAAGTCACTCATCTCAAACTGTGAGGTCATTTGCTTCTTGAATTTGTCAATCTCTGACACATCCTCACTAGTCACAATCAGATCATCTACATACACACCAAGTATCACTGCACTCTTCCCAATTCCTCTCTTGTACAATAAATGGCTCACTAGCACATTTCTTTGAATCCCAACAATTTCAGTGATTTGTCAAGCTTAATATTCCAAGCTCTTGGAGCTTGTCTAAGCCCATACAGTGCCTTACTTAGTTTCAGAACCATCTTCTCCTTGCCTTTCTCAACATATCCCTCAGGCTGTGCCACATACACTTCCTCTTCCAATTATCCATTTAAGAAAGCTGTCTTCACATCAAGGTGATGCACCGCCATCCTCTATTTGTTTGCTAAAGCCCGATTATCATCGATAGTGTATCCAAATTTTGCAACAGAGCAAAGACTTCATCAAAGTCTACACCTTGTTCTTGCACATACCCTTTAGCCACTAATCGGCTTTATGCTTCACTACCTCACCTTTCTGCATTTTTCTTGAGCTTAAATACCCATTTTAGCCCAATTGATTTCTCGCCCAAGAGGTAATGTGGCAAGGTCCCATGTTCCATTCTTGCAAATTGATTGCATCTCACTATCCATTGCTTTTACCCGGTTTGGGTCCTCAAACTGCCTCCTTGAAACATGTGGGTTCCTCCATCACCGCCAAGAATGTCAAAGGATCTGCTCAATCGAACCAATTTTCCCTGTCCATCTCAATCATCTTTAGTTTGTTCTTACATTATGTTCGAATCAAATGTCACAACCTCGACTATCTTGATACACATCATTGATGCTCCTAATCTTTCTTGAGTTTCATCATAGTCATCACCGTCAAGTGCATCAATCATATCCCCATCGCCTCTTGACTTTGATCGATAGAGAATGTGGAATCCCCCGAAGAACTCTCTCGTTGTCGGGTTTTTCTTCGGACTCAAACCGCCCCTGCATCGCCTCGCAACAATCTCCTGTTCTCCACTTCCACTTCCACTCGACCCATCCGATGATCATTATGAGTATCATTGTCACCAACACTCTCAACACTACCATAATAGTGAGAATTCCACTCACTCATCTCCATTTCAACTGAAATGTCTCCACTCTCAACAACATTCCAATCCCAACTCACTGTCTCCTCAAAGACTACATCTCTACTGACAACAATTTTGTTGGTTTGAGGATCAAACATCCTGTGAGCCTTGTTTGCCTTCTTCTATGCCAAAATACACCATTGGCACACACCCTGTCATCTAGTTTCTTCAAAGTATGGCTTCACCGTCTTGACATAGCCCTTGCACCCAAAAATTCTCAAATGACCAAGATGAGGCCTCTTGCCATTCCAAGCTTCATATGGTGTCCTGTACCCCATTCCTTTTGTTGGCAATCTATTGATCAGATAAACTGAATGTCTGACTGCCTCAGCCCAAAACCTTCTAGGAATCTTCATGCTCTTCATTAAAGCCCTAGTCATTTCCATGACAGTTCTATTCTTTTTTTCTTTCCACCACACCATTTTTTTGTGGTGTGTATGGGGCAAGAAAAGCGCCTTTTAATTCCAAATTGATCACAAATAGATTGCAAAGATCCATTCAAGAACTCACCTCCTCTATCTGATCTCAACACTTTTATCTTGTCATTGCAATTATTTTCAACTTGAGCTTTAAACTTTACAAATGCACTCACTCCTTCATCCTTGGATTTGAGCATAAACACGTAACACCATCTTGTGCAATCATCAACACAAAGCATAAAATACTTGTTTCCACTAACTCGATTCTCGGTGTAATGGGTCCACATAAATCTATATGTACTAGCCCCAATGGTTCATCTCGCTCTCCACAATGCACTTCTAGGAAATGAAAATCTAGCCTGCTTTGCAACTAAGCATGACCGACACACCTGATCTGGTTTCTGAATCAATGGTACCCCCCCTGCCATCTCTTTATCAACTAGCTGTTTTAATGCATGAAAATTGACATGTCCTAATCTCCCATGCCACAACCATCCCTGATCTTCAACACTAGCTAGTAAACAGATAGGTTCCCCAACACTGAGCCCAATCTTGTATAATCTATTTGAACTTCTTTCAACACACATGATCAATCTATGTGGACTCTTTTCAATAACAAGAAATGATATCTTCATCCATCACAACTCTATGACCATGTTCAGCTAACTGACCAAGACTAATCAAGTTTGCTCTTAGTTTGGGTATGTAATACACATCTCTAAGTAACCACTGATTCCCATCATTCCCCTTAAACACAATAGAACCAATACCAGTAATATCTACAGTGGATCCATCACCAAATTTAACCTTACCAGAGAATGTAGAGTCGATTTCTCAACTTCTCTCTATCTCCAAATCATGTGGTTGCTGTCGGCACCACTTGTCAAGGCACCATGTGTCACCAGTGGGTTCTCCATTACCAAAGAAAGTGTAGCTCGCCGCATAGGGCCTCCATTCAGGGCACATCCTTCCCTAAATCTTTGGTCGTGAACTTCTACCCGAATCCAATACCTCCAATTCAAAGAACAAAGACCGATGGCTCCATCTCAGCCTTGACAAGATGAGCTTCTTCATCCTTCTTCCGGTTTGGACAACGATTGGCATAGTGACCATTTTGCTTGCATTTGAAGCACTTGATATGACTCTTGTCTTTCCTCTTAGTGCTTCTGCATCACCACGCCCCACCACGGCCACCCCGGCCTCCACCTCGACCATGTCCTCTACCTCGACCTCCAAAGACCCGATGGTTTGCCACCACCGATCCTTCTCCACTTGATCTCTTCGACGTGCATCCCACTTTCAGCCTGAGTGAGTAGCACCCTGCCCACTCTCGCTTTTGCCACCTCGAGACTTGCCGGTCGCGCTCTTCATATGTTCCGAGCCTCCCAATGGCATCATCAAACCTCAAGTCCCGAGGTCTTGATTCGCCTCGATCCCGCCACAACTTGATGAATTGCCAGTACGTGTTGAACAACTTCTTCACCATGGCTCGGTCCTCCAAGGTCCCGCCTAGGTTACCGAAACGGATTGACATTGCCGCCGCTTTTCCGGCAAACTCATCGACGCCTCCCTCCTCCTTCATCTTCATGGCATCAAACTCCGTTTGTGTTTGCGGCGCTTGCGTCTCGGCGTTGCACCTACAAACCGTGCCTTGAGCGACTCCCAAACCTCCCTTCCTGTCTTCTTCTTCGCGACTTGCATCAAGAGATCATCGGCGTGCATTTGGAACAAGTGCGCGTCGCACCTTCCGGTCCTTGCCCGTCTCCGCCTCCTCCGGTGCTCTCATCGAATTCCCCTCCGACAGCTCCACGATCCCCCCCACCATCCCTGCTCCTCCATGATTGCTTGTACACGAATACTCCAACTCGTGTAATTGGTGGCCATCGGCGTCGGGAACAATCGGCCGGTACCGGCGTCGCCCTCCCGCCCCCATCGCCCGGCACCAACGCCATGGATATGCTTTTTGTGGTGGTGATGCTAAGTGATTGCGGTCACGATACCCGCGTGATGGCCAAGATCAACAATCACTAGCTTGAACACGAATCCGGCTAAACCTCTCAAGATCGGCGCCAAAAAGAATTCGGATGAAATCGGATGAACACGAGATGAACACGAACGGCAACCGCGCCAGGTGACGGTGCCCTTTTTCACCTTCGATTACACCGAAGTTCAAACACGATTACAATGTTAACCGAAATGCTACTCCACACTTCTTACATCCAACTATTTATACCAATAGCTAACACTCACACTTACTGAATGAAAAACCACTAAACATGAGATACAAGTTGACATGAAACACACACACCAACTGCTCGACGCCAGGCACACGCTCCCCGCTCCTCCTCGACGCTCCTCGGCAGCCAACTGCTTTTCCCGCCAACGGCATAATTCAAATTCTATCATCGATCTCACTTAACCAGCTTGACCATGACCTTCTCTAGCTCGGGAACACAAGATTAGCTAACACCCAAGACTCACATACAAATGAGAGATTCAGCAAACAATATAGGAGTTTTCACACCACCAAATGCGGCTAATAGCGACACACATGCTGCATGCATCATTGCAGCAAAGCAACTAGCAATAGAAGAACGGAAAGTCATATAAAAAAAGACATGGAATTCATCCATCCTTAGCCAGTTGACTTGTTCGCTGTGAGTTGCGGCCAAAAGGATGCCCTTCGGCAGCATTGCATGACCGAGGAGCCGCGGAGGCGTCGTTCCTGCTCATGTCCTTTGGATCTACCATGCTTGCAGAGTAGAACGACATCCCTTCAGGCCGTGAGAGCTGGAGGGTAGTGCTAACGCACGGTGTGGTCGCGTGGAGCGAGCATCGAGTCCGTGGCGGGGGAGTGCATGCACGGTGGCGGCGGCTAGGGTAGGAGACCGGATCACCGGAAGAGGATAAGGACATCGATCCGACATCGTGATGGCGGTGGGAGGAGGCAACAGCCTGAGCAGTTGTGGATTGCTGACGGCTGCATCGACAGCTCCAAGCTAAGTCTCTCGCAGATCCGAGCACGGAGCACGAGCAGTATCCTGCCTATACGCCCGCGTCCTAGCCTTGCAAAAGACGCGTCTCGAAGAACTCCAGGTTATTCATTTATCAAATAGATTTCTTTACGCACCTTAATTAGATTTGCATCACCTCTCATGGTCCAGTGCCGGCCCTATGTTTTTGAGGACCCTAGGGCGGCCAGCCAAGGCCCCTATAGACTATTATGTATCTTCTAATATATTATAATATAGGAAAACGGTGTCATCACAAAAAATATATTGTACTATAGCATGCCTGATAATTATTGAGTAACAATATACATAAAAAACTAAACATTTGTACTTTATACTTACAGAACTAATATCATTACCTTAAAAGAATATATATCCATCGCTTCTCATGAACAAATTTTACGCCGGCATTTCTTGATGCAAAATTCAAACACCTAAATTACAAAACAAGAACTGGATTACTAAACTGCAGGTTGTAGGCTTGTAGCAAGGAACGACAGGAATTAGGAAATAGGAATAGATGGAATCATGGATGGAAATACCTTTGGCCGGCGACCAGCGTCAGCGGAAGGCTGTGGCGCGATCACGATCACGATGCCCAGACCCAGTCCGCCAGTCGAATCGACGGAGTCACGGAGGAAGTCAGTCACGACGCCTCGGCCTCAACTACGCACGGCTGGCGGCCGCACGATGCCACGATCTGATCTGCGGACTGCGCGGCTGCTGGCCTTCTGCTTTCTCACGAGGAAGACCCACGCGCCAAGCTACATGGGTATACGGGTTCTATTTTTATTGGGCCAAGCTACATGGGTATACATACGTATTGCATACCTGATACCTGGGCCCCGTCCCTGGGCCCTCGGCGGCCCAACCTGCCCCCCAGTAGGGCCGGCACTACTCATGGATTGAAATACTGTAGGCCCGGCTAGAAGAATCGGAGCGACAACAGCAGGTGGCGGAGGCTACGTTCCCAATAGGAAGCCCGGGTGAAGCAGTTATCAGAGCTCATGAACTACCTCCAGGACCTCGGGGCCCCCCAGCCAGCTACGTTGCTAACGGCGCTTACTCCGCCTCAACCTACACCTGTGAGTATGAAATTACCGTCAATTCTTCTTTGCTTGTGGATGCGGTTCACGCCTAACACATGCAACCTCTTCTCTCCTTTATGTAGCTGGCTTCCAGCGACATCGAACCACGCGTGCGACTCCTGCCCATGATGATGAAGGGTCTCCTTCACCGGGGCGTGCAACAACAGCCCCATGTTTGATGAGCGCTTGTCATCGACTTGTGGTAATTTGTTTGAGACTTTTTGATAAGATGATGTGGAACTTGTTGAGTTGTGACACTTGATGACCGAGAGTTGTGGAACTAAACTTGATGACTTGTGATGAATATTGGATTTATATGTGATATATATGTTATTTATATGTGATAAATGAGTTGTATCGATTAATATGGATGTGATATATGTAATGCATGATTTATATGTTACATTTGTAAAGGTGGAATGGAAAAACAGAATTAAAAAACAAATATATGGTCACTTT
>JADLZK010006213.1:0-104509 GCA_015847255.1 Hyparrhenia diplandra | reverse complement strand
TTATTGATATAATTTTCACATTTAAACTCAGCAACTTAAATGTTATTTATAATTTATGTTCACAATGTTTGACTCAATACTTTTCTATAACATCTCTCTTTTCAATTTTGGAGGGAGTACCGTTTTGCATCCCCGTTGCTGGCCAAAGGACCCAATTTTGTTTGGTCCACCTCGACCAGAAGGCACAAACCACGCGGCGCTGCTTGCCTTTTTTTTTCTTCTCTAGGATCGGAGAAGATCAGAAGAGTGGCGATGAGGCGATGACCAATATCTCCGACCGTGACTGACGTACCTGCCTGCCCCAGCATCGTCACACTCTAGTCTACTACTAGCAGCCTGTGTCCACGGTCCACGTCCACCCCTCCTCCCCTCCACCTCAACCTCAGGTTCCCCCTTTCCTCCTTCTCCATTGCCACGGCGATGCGAGGGGGGTAAACATAACGAACACGCGCACAAAAAATATTGACGAAAACCGGAGGGGTAAAGGGGAAGGCGACGGCCGCCTGGAGGAAGCGAGACGGTGCGGAAGAGGGGGGAGCGGCAGCCGCAGGCCCGCAGCTCGTTGATGGTGGTTAGGGTTTCGCCGCTCGCACCCTTGACCCGCTGAAGAATCGCCCGGCGGTCGAAGAGGCTCGCGCCTCGCCCTATACGGCTCCGGTGGGAAGAGGAGACAGGCAGAGGCGGACCGCGGCGCGCGGCTGATGGCGGAGCAGGAGCGGAGGGACGCCGAGGCGGGGGGCGATGCCGCGGCGGCAGCGGTGGCGTCGCACGCCAGCAGCATGCAGGTAAGGTCTCCCCTCCCTACTTCTCGGCTGCTGTGTACGATTCTGGGAGCTTCACGATGCGTAGATCCGCTCGCTGCTATATTTGATTGGCTAAACCTGCGTCCTTCGCGTGTCTTGATTTTAGTTTGTAGCGCGTACTGGGTTTCTGGAAGGGAGCTGCCGGGAATTTTGCATGGGGGCGGTGGGGAAATTTCTGGGGACAACCGTGCCTTAGATCCGAGCTAGCTGCTCTTGGAGCTGGTAATTTAGTGTTTCGAGAGGGATTGGTTGTGCTTACTTCTTGGTGAACTGTAGTAATGAGCGAGCTATCATAAAATTTGTTTTTTATTCGTGAGGAATAGGTGGGTAGGGGTTTTGTTTTTGTGCAATCCCCATGCTGTTGTACCAGCTCCTGAATGTTTGGAACTGATGAGGTCTGCTTTACACAGCCTGGGTCACCTGGTTTCCGACTCTCTGTTATCAGTGAACTTATTGCTGATGGTCGTGATATGAGCAGTATACATGTGTATTAGCCTTGTCTTTTACTTTGTAGCATGATGAATTTGCCAATTTAAATGAAGAGAATGTGCCTTCATCATGATGTAATCACTACCCATATCATTACGCCAACATGGGCCATGCTCGATTCACTCATGTTGATACAAATGCCAGTATATATTAGCTGCTACCATTTGGGTTATTTCTGTGCCGGCAGTAATATCCTTCTATCTTGAAAACTGTATAGCATCCCCATCTGATCTGAAATTCTATATACAATCAAAAGTTCCAGCTTAGATGGAAGTGATCTTCATTGATAAACTCAACATCTAGGGAGCAGAAGTTGCTTGATTTAAATTTATTGCATTTGTTCCTCTGAAGACAATATCCCAGCTTCATTGAATGTCCACTTCATTGGAGAAAAAAAAATCGACTTTGTATTTGCAGCACTCCTGAAAAGACAGTATTACCATGCAATTTGGTAGTTGGACCTAAAAGAAAGATAATAAAAGGAACTCGTGATGCCCATTCAGTGGTAGCTGTAATGTCAGAAAGATCAAAACAACTTGTGATACCTGCCAGCTGATCTATGGTCATATTTGTATCTGTAGTTATTATTAAGTTGCATGCACCAACCAGTTCAACCCAAAAGCTTAAGCTGATGGGGAGAGGTGGGCAATTCACTTATATTCCAACAGTCATACTATCCAATCCTAGTACTGGTCACTTCAGTATAAACAAACACTGATAGCCATGATTTTGTTAGACATCATTCCCATGGACTAGATGATACATCTGATGAATGTTTGACTAGCGCAGAATTTTTATTGTGGATAAGGATGAGAGGCCCCTGCAGCAGCATGTCATTATGTCGAGGTGCAGCAGAGGTACCAATGATAGCAAGGTACGACAGTAGCTGGGCATATTACGGAGAGTCTAGAGGGCAGATCCAGTGTAGAAGAGATGGATAACAGGGTGACAGTCTAACCACATCAAGAGTCCCAGTAGAAGTCTTAGCATTGATATTATTAGATCAAATTCTTGCTTTTAGGAATTTACAAATTTTGTTGAGTCCTGACTGTGCTAGTTATTTGTCCAAGTGAAGGTTTGTTTTGTGTTAACTGGTAGCCTTTTTAGGTTATCTCTACCATAGAGGAGGTCCACACATATAATATAATGTTGAAGCATTCTTTTTATTGTCTGTCTCTCAAACCGTCTAGTTCTAACTAGCAAACTATATCTACCTGTCTCGTTGCAAATCTTAACTCCATTCAGCCATGTCTTTTTGGCCCACTTCTCGATGTACTTGGTCCAATGCAAACCAAAGTTCTCATCAAGTCTGGTGCATTTCCGACGTCTTTGAAATATTCTGGAAAAACAGACACAAACTTTGGTATGGATATGGAAGTAGACCCTGTTTGGTTTCAGGGACCTTTTGGAGTTGGGACTAAAAAAAGTCCCATTTAGTCCCTAGGAAACCAAACAGGAGGGATGTTTTTTGGGACCTTTTCCCTAGAAGTCCCTAAAAGCATCTCATGGAGGGATTTTTTCTAAAAGTCCTAGGACTAAAAAAAGTCCTAAGACTAATTAAACAAACAGGGCCGTAGGCAGATGAGTAAAGTCTCTTCTGCTGGTTGGATGTCACCCATATGCAGCACCTAATACGAATAAGTGCATCGGAAGGATAAAGATATGGCAATTTTCTCAAAAAAAAAAAAAAACAATGTGGATACCTTTTACTACTTATAAATAAATAAATAATAATTGCATATTAAAATTGTGATATTAGTAAATTGCCTTGCAAATTGCAATATCAATTACTGGCAAAAGCAGGATTGGAAGAACATAACTTGCACACAAAAATCAAATGTGAATGAATGTATTACTAACATGTTATCAGATTGTATGATTGAGGCTAGTCGTAAGACCACCGACAAGGCGACTAATTGTGATTAGTTGTTGATCGGGGTCGATTAGTCGCTCCTAGTCAGCTAGTCGAGACATTTATTTGTCCATGTGCCTAAATATGATCATAAATTGGTAAATGAAAAAGATGCATGGGTCACTTAGCAGCTGAGATGGAGGGGATAGTTATCCCAACAAGTCCTGTATGGATTTTGAGTGGGGAATACAAGAGCTTATAACCTCCCCCCCCTAATCGAGTGATGGGCTTTGTTTTTTTCTTTCAGTCACATATAAGTAAAGACCAGAAAACGTGCCTCTGCGAGTCTCTGTTGCAACGAACCCAATACATATAAGAATTAGGCTCTGTATCATCGCTAGGTGCAAGTTGTTCTAACCAAGGTTCTGGGATTCAGAATCAGAAAAATTTCGGAGCCTAGCGAATTGGGAGAAATTCAGAAAATCCGGGCAGTCAAATGATTTGAATTGGATAAAATTTAACAAAAATCTGCTGCATCTCTGCACACACAGCATCAGCAGCAAGGACGCCTGCATCCCTTGTGTATGGTGCTGCTGGCGATGTCAGTGCTAGAGACCCTGCTGCCGGCCTGCCGCCCAACTGGCTTGGGGGGCTGGGGCTTCATGAGCAGACTTGTAGCCAAGACCAAGCTCTTGATTACTGAAAGGTTGGCTTCTTCCATGGAGGTTTGCTTCAGTAGTCTGCACAGGAGCTGCAGGGATGTGATGGGGGTTTTGAGGAAGAGACGGTGGATGGAAAGGGGATCGAACGCAGCGAGGAAGAGTGTTGAGATGTTTCGCTTGGCTGCTGCCACCAGGTGGGAGAGGGGGATCTTTTTTTTAAAAAAACTAGGGTTTCTAGAGTGGGCTTACACCTTTTTGGGATTTGTGGGCTGAAAATTTGAGTTGGACCAAAATTATTTAATTGGTTTGGCGTTGTCTTGGGCCTTACCGAAATGGGCGAAATTCGGTTGATTCGGGCCGAATCCCAGAACCATGGTTCCAACTCGTATGAGCGCCGGTCATGAGTCTGGGTCACAGAAAAGATACGTAGGCTGTGGCTCAATACGTATTGGAGTAAGATTCCATATTTATCATCTCTAGACTAGAAATGAGTTGTTCTAACTTGCATGAGTTTGGATCATGGGTAGGGGTCATATACGAGAGACAGAAGGTGGAGTGCAGTTTGAGAAGTAAAAGAAGCTGGATGGAATGAACTCTCCACTGTCTGGGTAGTTAGGGTGAGGTGGACGAAAAAATGGTGGCGAGAAATTTTGCCTCTTTACTATTATTATTTTTATTAGGTATAGAATAAGTGAATAATGTACGAGTATCAAATCAGATTTAAAATGGTAAGACATCACTATGAGGTGTTGTGACTGCTGTGGTTGAGCTATGAATTCCACCTTGATCGCTGAAAAGCTGCTGCACTTTTTTGTTGGTCTATGGCAAAGATTTTGAATTTTCACTTACTGGATTCTGATAGTAACAAGTGAGCAGGCTTCAGTCGTCCATGGTTTTTCTCATCAACTTGGTGAACTAATTTTAAGATAGGACCTCCCTATTAGAGATACCTAAACCGCAGGTGTGGATCAATGCATATGGAATGATGTGCTTGTGTCTATACATGACAAGTGTCAATAAGTCCTCCAAGAATGTTGAGAATGTGTCCTTGTTGCTCTATCTGACTGGTATATCAAAGAGGAGCTCTGATGTCAAGCACTTTTTTGTCCCGATACCATGGTTGTGCCAAATCATCACAATTTGTGGAATAAACATACCTTAGGGCCTGTTTGGTTCCAAGGAACTAGGGACTAATTTTTTAGTCTCATTTAGTTCCCTATTTCAATACTCTTGGGAGGGACCAGAGACTAATTTTTTTAGTCCCATTTAGTCCCTAGTCCCTAGTCCATGGAACCAAACAGGGCCTTAGAGATGGAATTGAAACTGTTGTTTGTTACTTTTGTTACATGGATGTAATAGGTCATATACTGGCACCAGACTACTGTCACTATCCTTTCTGTTTGAAATGCATGTTTTTTTGCCTTTCATCATCTCTTTGTTGAGCATTGCATGATCATATTAGTTTCCGTGTTTGACCAATAAGCTTGGTCCTCTTTTTTAAGAAACTTATTTGTCTTCTGTTTTGTATACTTGTTATCCCTTTGCTCCATATATGCTATTGATGGTTACAATTCTAACTGTTCCAGCGTGTCAAAGTATACCGCTTGACTGTTGGTGGGAAGTGGGACGATCAAGGAACAGGTCATGTTTCTATTGATTACATTGAGGTATGAACAATTTCTTTGCTAATATGTGTGGTATTTATTATTTCTTATTCATGGCTCTAGTTAATTCTCACACTTCTGATTTTCTTTAATAATGCCCAAATATTTGTTTGCATCTTAATCTACTTTCAGTTTTGCTACCTTAGTACGTGCTTCGCTTGGCTGTCATGCTGTTTCTACAAATAATAATGACATCGCCAACTTATCATTCTTTTGTCAATGCCTAGGGAACTATAAGAAAACCTTGTCAAATTAGACACCATTTTCATATTCCATTTGTGATGGTGATTCATGGAACAGTGCCCCAATGTAAAACTAAAACAATAGTCCAGTAAAAATGAAAATAAGCACAAATTATTTGATGGTGATTCATGGATCATTGTCCCAGTGTAAAAGTAAAGCAATATTCCAATACATATGAAAACAAGCAGAAATTACTTGTAGTCTATGCCCATGGTATTCCGTTATTGTATTATGATTTCTAATCTGTGGGCTTACTTTTTGTATATGATTTATTCTTGGGTTGGTTCCAGGGTTCAAAAAGAACTCGGTTTGACTGTTTTAGATGAAGAGGACAATGAGAAACTACTTGAGCACAACATCCAATCTGACGATATTTACAGAAAACAAGAAGGTGAACTAACACAGTATCATTCTATTTTCAATCTAATTTATATCTTTTCACAACTTTCTAATCCAGTTTCTTTGTTAGAAACAATCATTTCATGGAGAGATCGTGAAGCAGAGACAGACTTAGCGCTAAGCTTTCAGGAAGCTGCAGGATGCTCCTACATATGGTGATGGAAGCAAGAGCTGTGGCGCAGTTACCAAGTTTTTGTTCAATTATTACTACCAACGGTTTATTTATTTTGTTCTTTGTTGGTGCTGTGCAGGGAACACATATGTGAAATTCAGAGAAACATTCAGTTCAGTAACCTTGGTGGTGAGTTTTTTAAAATCAGCTGCGACTGTTTATTCATACCACACATATCTGCATGCTCTTCTCATCTTAACCATGTCCTGCAGCTCTGGAAGTCGGTCCTCGTCAATCATCAGAATCTCTAGAAGCCTCTAGAATAATACATTCAAATGGTACATCCCCTTTGCTGAATGTCCACTTGACATTGTGGTATCTTTTCAAAAACATTCATTCTGAAATTATCTTAAAGCAATTTGCTGAAAATGTCTATTTTGAGGACATAACAGAAAAGTATCTTACTGTCCACTCCATTGCAAAGTAGGTGACTAGATTCTGGAGTGCAGCACAACTAGAACCCAGCCGTTCACTACTTTTTTGGGTGTTATGTGAATGAAAAGGCTTGCACTATCTGAATATAAATGTATCCTATGTTAGTAGAGTTCAGTAACCATTTGCTACTCTATTTGTACTTACTGTTAGCTTGATAACTAAAACAATTCCTTCAATTGTCCTCAAACATTCACAACAATTTTTTTACTCATGATGACCTTATATAGAATTCCTAAAAATATGATTAATGTATCAAAGTCTTATTCAATGTACTATACTGGAGAGCATTGTATTGTCTGGTAATATTTTTTGAATGCAATCAAAGGTGGACAATATCCTTAGGGCATCAATCACTTTCTTAAATTGCCTGAGATGCTTTGCGAATGAAAGAATCATTCTTTAGTAGTATCAGGCCAAAATGAAAAGGAAGTTCCACTCAGCCCCATATACATTATGGAGCATATAGTAGCCTGTTTCTTCCACCTGTTAACTATGGTATTAATTGATTAATAGACATCATCTGTACTGTAGTTATGTTTCTTATTAAGGTTTATTCATATCATGTGTAGAATAGCAGTGCAGTTAGGTATAAACTAATGGATAAAACATGACAATGCCAACTCCTGAAGTTGATAATGATTCACTAGGTATTGAGAGTTATGGGCATGTTTTTTTGGGCTAATTTTGGTTCATTAACCTTTTGTTTTATTTTTGGTTTCTTCTGTGCTTTTTTCTTACACTTTGTTATGCAAACATGTGAGCAATGACTTGTGCTTTGCTCGGTTGCAGTTCATATTACTGTCCGCTTTCCTCGGCTGCAGCTCATATTAATGTCTAGCATATAAGCATGTATACATTACCTCATCTAGTGTTTGCCTCACTGTTATGTCTAGTAATCATTCTCCCTTCTGCAGATGATTCATTCCGCTCTGCTAACAGCGAATTCAGGGAGCTTCCTCCTGTTGAGTTGTCTAATCTTCCTTTTATTTTGAAGGTAAGATTTTTTTATGTGTTCTCATATGAAAATGTTATTATTTGGCCTAGCACGTAGTCGCAACATTTGTTTATTTTATGTTTTGGTTCAATGTTTACCCTCGCTATCATTGTGACACTACTATTCAGTCTGATATTTTATGGATACATGTTGAAATTTGGTAGCCCCATACTAGCTTTTGACTAGCTGCTTATTCTTCTATTTGTCTAGTGTAGCCCAGAGTGTGAAGGTAAAAATATGATTATCTGTTTTCGTATGTAATCATTGATTCTAGCGGTGAATGGGGTTGTCGGGTTGTTTGTGAATTGAGACAGTTTTGAACCAGGTCAGTCTGTCTGGCTATTGAAAGCCATTGCTGATATCGCTAATCTGATTATGTACCTATTTCATAGAAATGAGTTTAAGCTTTGTATACCTTCTGTTTTTCTTTCTTTTTTTCGGGGTGGGTGGGTTGGGAAAAGGGGGGGTGTCTCAGCAGTTAAATGAACTAATTTTAAAATACTGATCACAATAATCTGCAGACTGTATTGGAGGGTGGCATTACAGATCAGATCCACGTGGCAGAGTTGATAACACAAGATGTAAGCCATCTAAACTTGGCCATGTCATGGTCACATGTACAAAATGTGCTGGATTCTTGTTAGCATGTGCTAATTGTATTGTGAGACATTACTTTCATTGAAACATCAACCAAACATATGTTACTCCCTAAAGCATGGATCCTGGGTTTGGTACAGCACATTAATTCCAACAAAAGACGGATGCATTTCTGCCTCCTTATTAGAGCGATTTTGAAAATAAGTGAACTTGAGCTTTCTGTCGAGTCTTTTGGGAAAATGCCCTCGATATTGCAGCATCCATAGTTTCTTTTGTTGAAAAGTCATTATTGATGAAATAATCTTATGCTGCACTCTGAGTTTGATTATTCTTTTAGGTTCATTGCCTCAGCTCTTTCATAGACATTAGATGAAATAATCTTATGAAGAGTTTTCTTTGTTGACAATGTTTGAGCAAGATTGTTTTTTCCACATGCTAGTTTGTCAGAATATGTTGGAGTCTCCTAAGGAGCTATTTCTTCTCATGATTAAATAATTGTAGTATTGCCTACGAGACTATGTCTCATGCCTATGTAGTGTAGATGTCTTGACATAAGATTTGTTAAACTCATCTCTTTTCATTCAAGTAGAGATGTCTACTTGAGTCTCACTGTTCTTATTGTTGGCAAAGACACAGATTGGGGGCATATTTTCTCTATATTGCTTAGCGAATTAACCATGGCAGGTTCTAGCTAACCAAGTGGTTTGCATTACAACTGAAAGCAGAGATAGGATTGCAACAACTAAAGTAGCAGATAAGGTAGATGATAAGGTGCTGCCGCGATATGCTCTAACTACTACTCATCTATAGTTTGAACTAATCACTAGGCTTATTCCTTCACTTATGATTGGACTAGTTATTGCTGTACATTCATGTAACAGTGGATCAATTTTTTTCTAATGAGTGATATAAGGAGGAATTTCAATGGTGATGGTGATAAGAATACATAGTTGCAGTCCAACTGCGTGAATCTAATTATATGATTCTGATCTCATGTATGGGCGGGTGGTTTGAAGAAATATGAGTCCAGTTAGACTGGAATGGCTGATATGGATAGACAATGGTGGCATGACATTTTCTTCAAATCCGATATATGGTGCCATTAACTCAATAAGAATGGCCTTAATACTTTAATAAACTGATTAATGGTGCGTTCCTGCTGAAATCCCCTTCGTGACTCCTTTTTTTTTGTTGGTTTGATGTGTATCAACATAATAAGTGCCCCTAAAACTTCGGAGAGGACTGCATAACAAAGATGCATAGAATTGATCATGCCATCTTTTGTGCATGATTTTCCTTTGACTGAAGTCTTCAACTATTCTACATGCAAATTCCTGCAGCGCGACTTTTTTTCCCAAAGCTAGTGGACATTTTCAGAATGTGTGAGGATTTAGAGAACATAGATGATCTTCACATGATTTTCAAATTGGTCAAGGGAATAAGTAAGTACATGCCTGTATTAATAGTCCACTTACTAGTGTAATAGTGTTTTTATACTGTTACTGATTATTGATTTTCATTCTGCAGTATTGTTGAACAGTCCATCGATCTTTGACAAGATTTTCTCTGATGAGTTTATTCTTGACATAATAGGTGCCCTTGAATGTATGTTATCTCCATTGTTTCCCCATGCTTCTCATATACCTTCGTTACATAATGCAATCATGTGTGATCTGATTATATACTCTGTACAGATGATCCAGAGGTTCCAAGAGTGCAAAAGCACCGTGCTTTTCTAAAAGATCATGTAGTTTTCAAAGAGGTATTCTGTGTTTTCTTGCACATGCTGTCCTGCTTGAGAAGAAATGGTTATTTAATGTATATATAACCATGCTTCTGCCAC
Source organism: Hyparrhenia diplandra (assembly GCA_015847255.1). Taxonomy (NCBI): domain Eukaryota; kingdom Viridiplantae; phylum Streptophyta; class Magnoliopsida; order Poales; family Poaceae; genus Hyparrhenia; species Hyparrhenia diplandra. The sequence continues at coordinate 94,356 of JADLZK010006213.1, read as the reverse complement.
AGGCCATACATATTGAAAATGTTTCTGTTGTTTCGAAGATTCATCAAACATACAGAATAGGCTATCTGAAGGTCAGTGCCTCTTCATAATTGTTAGCTAATAACTTTTGTACCTCCTTGGTATATGTTAATATTCCTTTTACTTAGCCTATTCTAGGGCATGACTTTTTTTGGGGGGGCATTCGCAGGATGTTATACTACCTCGAATATTGGATGATGCCACTCTAGCAAGTCTCAACACAATGATACACTCAAATAATGCTTCTGTTAGTGTTTCTGCCTCGCCCCAGTGTTGCTATCCTTAAATTGTCTCCCATTTGTTGCTTGTGATATAATGATCTGCCTGCAGGTTATTTCCTTGCTAAAGGATGATGCACCCTTTATAAGGCAACTATTTGCTAGGATCAATGTTTTTAAGGCGGTAAGGCGAGGTGTGGCGACAGACTACTGCCTTACGCTTAAGCGAGTAGAGCGTGAGGCGAGGCGACGCCTTAAGAAATTAATTAAAAATAGAAAATAGCAGATTAGAACACTAGATAAAGAAAAAAAGCAAAGAAAAAAGGGAGCCGAGTAAGTAGTGGGCTCATCCAGCCCACTAGGCAGCCCATATGCTCCTTCCCCTCCCTTGGCGTGGCTTCCCATCGAAGCCCCTCCTATCCCGTTCCTTCAGTGCCGCCGCCGCCGCCTACAAACCGATGCCCTGCTCTGCTTCGCTCTCCCCTGTATGCGCTGAAGCCCTCCCTCTCTCTTCGGATCTGGGCGTGGCTGCATGGCTTCCTGGGGGGGAGAAGAATGTCTTGCTGCATGGCTTCCTGAGGGGGGAGAAGAATGCACGGCTGCATGGCTTCCTGAGGGGGAGAAGAATGCGCGGCTGCATGGCTTCCGAGGGGGAGAAGAATGTGCGGCTGCGGGAGGCCGAGCAGCAAACTTCCCCCGGCAGCGGCGGTAAATGCGGTGGCGCGGGTGAGCTGTGGATTTCTCCTCCTCTCCTGCTCTCCCGCTCACTGGGTCTCCCGCATGCCACCGCCTGCTCTCTGCTTTTTTCCGTCGAATCTCTGGCTTTTTCTCCGCCGCCCGAGGCGTAGGCTTCCCCGTATGGCGCCCGCCATGCGCGATTTGGCGCGATTTGGGCGCCAAAAGCGACGTTTTGGGCGCCTGGGCTGTAAGGCGGACGCCACATGACTTTAAGGCGGGCGCCTGCTAAAGGCGTCGGGCATGTAGCGCTTTGGCGCCTAAGCGACGCAAGCGACGCCAAAGCGACGCCTTGAAAACATTGGCTAGGATGAGGTCATCAGATATTTCTATGGAATCAAACGAGAATTGGTGAGAAAGCTTTATTGTTCTTGTTAATGATGAGTTGATGTCTTCATCTTTTTAACAGTTTTTGAGTGAAGTCACTAACTCATTATTGTAAATTAGTTAGGATCATCAGAATGCAATTGAATTAGATAGTTGAAGCTAATAAGGCTAAACTGCTCCATTGCTGTTGGCATTAATGCAAACGATAATCTAGCACTGAAAATCTCACTATCTTCATGATTTTTATTGGCTTTTTTGGTGTTTCTTTATTTCCTAACATAACAAGAGATGTCTGGATTAGCTGGGCTTTGTTTAAGATCTGATCTGTATTATTTTTTTCTTGAATAAATTATGATATTGCTCAGTTTGGTTATTACCCGAGTCTAGTTGTTCTTTATAGGGCGTTGGACGTTTAGGTTTTGTAAGATAATCTGCTGCTCCCCTCTCCAGTCTTTTGCCGCACCAGCAGTATTGGCATTCGGTCAGCAGAAGGCATTCGGTCAGCTCTGCTGACTCCTGTTGAAGTATGGCAATAGGCCATTACCTACTTGTACTAGTTAGTACACTAGATAGTAGTGGCATACATCAGGCATCCTTAGTTGTTGAGGCTGATCTCAGCCATGTAATCTCCCTCTGTCTTTGAATATAAGACATGCACGTATTTCAAAATTCAAACTTTATTATCTGACTAACAATTAGCCTCATTATATCAAAGTTTGTATTACAAAAAAGTAGTTACATTAGATTTGTATTTAGAAATGCTTCTAATGATCAAACTTTTGTTCCTATAAATGATATATTATAAGAAAAATAATAGGTCAAAATATATTCTTTAAAACTGCACCAAGTCAAATCGCCTTTATATTTGGGAACGTAGGCAATAGTAGAGTACATGTAGTTAGTAGTTTTTAAGGCGTCACCTAGGCATCATGGCACTCGCAGGGGGAGTAAGGTGTCCTTGGCCTAGCCAAAAGCAGAGGAAAATGACAGAGAAAGGCCATGCAGCTGCCTCCTCGCTCATCCCCACCAAATCAGGCACCACCTGGGTCATCTGCGACTGGAAGGCGGCGTTTGATTGAGATGGGATTTTGAGGAAGTAGCAGCAAGAGGTAGAGAAGGAGCAGATGGCAGGCTCAGTGCACGCAGCCAAGAGCAGCGTGAGGGAGGGAGATGTGTGAGCCATGAGGGAGGAGATGCGGCGCCGCTGCTCCTGCGTGAAGGAGGGAGATGCAGCTGTGTTGCGCCTGTGTGAAGGAGGGAGGCGGCCGCGCTGCATCTGTGTCCATGACTCCGTGAGAATGAGATGACCTGAGAAGTGATAAGGATGCACTCGTGGACTGCCTATTCGGCTGGGCCAACACTTCGCTTTACATTTTCTCTTTTCTGGTTTTTCTTTTTTCTCTTTCCTTGCCTTTTCCCTGCTGCTATTTTCCTATTTCTTACAATGGTAAGGCGTTGCCTCGCCTCGCCTTGTGGTCGCCTAGGCGTCGCCTAGTCGACTCAAATGAGTGGCTCCCCACATCTTGCCTTGCCGCCTTAAAAACTATGGTACTCACCATATTATAATGTACTTTAATAGTTGGTACTTAAGTTGTATATGTACTAGACAATGCAATGGGAGCAAATCAGTTCAGGGTGCTACATATTCTTAGTTTTCAGACTTGTGCAACTGCTGTGCTCGTGTGTCCTGCTCTCAACCCCTTCTACCTCTAGCCAAGTGTGTGGGTGGTGGTGTGCTAATTGCTCACATGTGCAGGGATTCCAGGGGCCAATAGTTTTTTGCTTGCCTTTAGGGAATTCGGTTAATACTACACAAAAGTTTCATCACCTTAAAAATTGCCACTTTCGATGTGGCTTGCACATTTTGAGCCCACCTCATTTCTAATGAAATTGCTCAAGATTTCGTCACTTGCATTTGCTATCACAAGGCTCTCATATCTTTATGATTAGTTAATCTGGAGTAAGCTAGCTTGCTTTGCCAGTCTGTTTACCTTGCAATGGCTGGAACCTGGATTGAAAATGGAATGCCTTGCATCTTTTTGTTGACCCTGCTAATAATGTTTCTGTATTTCAGGTTCTGTTCTTGCATGAATTTTGCACACTTAGTAAGAGTCTACCACTTGTTCAGCAACTGCGCGACTGTTTTCGTAGGTCCTTCAATTCCATTCTTCTTTCTTTCAATCTGTAAAATGCATAACACAACACAACACTGCAATGGTATCTATTCTCCAAATGTGTAAATGCATGGCTGCAGGATATCTGTACTACAAAAACAAAAAGAAATATGATCATATAGTACCGGTGTGCCCAAGCTTGGTGTTGTCATTGTTTTCTCTGCTTGGCAACCATATGCTTTGTCTCGCTATCGTTTGACTAAAGATTACTGAGGATATCTTGTTATAGGTATATCAGGGGTTATCATTCAAATTTTTATGTGTTTGTTATCTAATACCTGTAACCTTAAATCGTTGTGCACATTGTGACTAATAAGTGCATACAACCAACCCAATGTACCGTTACAGATTAGAAGACAAATATGCTGATCTACTTTAAGATAAATGTGAACTCGTTTTGGTTGCTGGAATTCTTAGTAGCCAGGAGCTAACGACCAATCTTTCTTCAGGGATCTTTCAGGTGAAGGCGTTTTTGAAATAATTTCTGATGTGTTGCAGAGTCAAGATAGAAAGATCGTTTCAGCTGGGTACTTATTAAAGAGTGCATTTATATGAGTATCTTTGTTGGCAAACCACATTTTGTTGGATGTTCTAACTGCTGTTTATTGACGAATGCAGGACAGATATCCTTATACTTTTTTCTTAATCAGGACCCTAACCTATTGAGGTCATATATTGTCCAGCAAGAAGGAAACTCTCTTCTAGGACTTCTGGTAAGTTGCAACTTCTTGGAGGTCTGAAATCTGCAGTTAAGGCTTTTATACAGTACTCCGTCCACTCCAAATCACAAGACATTTTGGCTTTTCTAGATCCGTAGGCTTTGCTATGCACTTAGAAGCAATTTATCTAGAAAAATCCAAACCGTCTTGTAATTTGGAATGGAGGAAATAAATTATTCCATCCTTTGTGCTCCCTCTGATTGAAACTATAAATCATTTAGGATTCATATGTGTGAACCATTTTAAGCTTTGATTTGACTATATTGAGTGGACAAAAGTAGGTAGATTTACAACATAATATGAATATTAGTAGATTCACTATTAGAAAGTACTAAAGTAACAACCCTTTTTTTTATAAATATTATAAGGGTGTACCCAGTGTCGTAGGCTCCCTGCAATGTGTGGGAGGCTGGAGCTCGAACCCTGGACCTTCGGTCACAAGCGGTAAAAAGCACTACCGCTTGCACCAGGGCCCCGTCTCTTTCTTATAAATATCATAATCCTATAGAAATCAGTGGTTAAATTTCAATCTAAGTAGACTGTTGACATTCAAAAGTAGTTATATCTCTGATCAGAGGGAGTAGCATTTTGAATATATGAAACTGCTCGTCATTTAGCTGAACTGGGGTGCCACTAACAGGTCCTCTTTGGATATGATCTAAATATTTGTTTTTCTAGTGATATAGCAATAAAAAAAAGTATCTATCTATCACCAGCGAGTTCATTTACTCTTGGTTGCAGTTGACTTGAAGTGAAATGAAATGACCAAACTTGCCCTCATGTTCTCAATGCCTCTATTTTATTATTTCTTCCTAGTCATTTTTGTGTATAATTTCAATGCTATATTTTAGGTCAAAGGCATGGTAACTGACTTTGGTGAGGAAATGCACTGCCAGTTTCTAGAAATCCTGCGCATATTGATGGATTCTTTCACTATGTCTGGAGCACATGTAAGTTACGTTTTTCTACTCAACTGAGTTTAGGATGTATATTGACTTTCACTCTGTAGTTGCATTACCTCTTGAGTTTGAGAAATTGCGCTCACATATCTTGTAATATGTGATATTTCAAATTATTTGGAACTCCACTACTATACAACTAAGGAATAGATTTTCCCATGCTTGTTCAACTTTCCAATTTTTAATTTCAGTATGGTGATCTGTTGAATGATTGTGTTATTAATTATGCGATGTGAAATTATAAGACATTATGGATTGCTTGTCTCTTCTAGGCTACCCATTTGTTATTGCTTCCACTTTACTTATCTCTGAACTCTGATGGATAGTTTGCCATTGTTGTTTTTTACTTGTTAATATAATGATACACAGCTCTCCTCTGTTGCTGTTGTTTTTGGTAACTTTTGTGGTGGTGGATCATGGTATTTTTTCAGCATCTTGTATTAAAAACTTGAAATCTGTTAAAAATCTCCGAAATTCACAAAATCTTCTGACCTGATTTAGATGCACTAACTCTTCATTCCCTTCTGCAGAGAGACGTAATTATTGAGATTTTCTACGAAAGACATCTTGACTACTTGGTTGATGTAATAGCATCCTCTTGTCCCCGAGGAGCTTGTCTCGATCAACATCCAACTCTGTACGTGTTGGTGGAAATGCAGGACACCGTATCAAGCCTGAGATTTTGTTAAATGTTTGTGAACTGCTGTGCTTTTGTGTAGTTCATCATCCCTACAGAATTAAGTACTACTCTGTACAATCTTCTTCCATTATACCATGATACTTCTATGATCTTTATATGCATGTTTCTAAATTTTGTTAATCTTTTATAGGTGCAATTTTCTTATGAACAATGCTATTGAGAAAATCCTTACATTGACACGACGGAGGGAGAAGTTTTTGGTTGTAGCAGCTGTTAGATTTATGCGTACTATTATATCCCGAAATGTAAGATTTATGGATTTTTTATTTTTTTTCTTTTTACGTTGTTAGAAAATTGGAAGTTCCCTTGAAGTTATGCACTATCATGGTTGAAGTGTTCCTCATTGTATCCTAGCTCTTTGCACTAATGTGCTATTGTAAGTTTCAAATATAAGGTAGATGTAGTTTCATTGCACTAATGTGCAGTATATCCTATTACTAGGCATTGCATTTTACCTTTAGCACAACAATTTCCTACAAATAACTGTTCCTAGGTTATATCTGCAAGATAATAGCTCACTTTAATGTTAGCACACCATATTTTCCTGAACAAACTGTTTATTCATGATTTAAATCAGACCCAAATATTTGTCATTGTTTGATTGCTTTATTTGCTGCATTCTCAGTACAACTACCGGGCATATATATTCACTTATGCTTCCTACAATCCTGATATATGGCTAACTAACGGATCCCCATTACGAGTGTTAAATAAACAAGTAGCTAGGCATCATTCTTGTATCCCACTTGATATATCGTTTATATTTTGTAGGATGAACATCTCATTCGCCATGTTGTGAAGTTCAACTTGTTGAAACCAATAATTGATGTCTTTGTTGACAATGGGGAGAGATACAACATGCTACATTCAGGAGTACTTTCGAATTGTTGGAATACATACGAAAGGTACAACTTCAGGTTGCCACTTTGAATTCTGGCTTCTACTTAGCCACTATGAATTCTGCCTTATGCAAGGATACTACTTACCTGCAGGAAAATATAAAAGCTCTCGTTCTCTATGTTGTTGAGTCTTTCTGGGAACAGGATGGATTGGCCAAGTTTGAACACTTTGGGAGTATTCAGGCCTTCAAACTCAAGTATCAACAGGTTGAACCATATCTTGTGTACTATTGCATCCCATGTCGAAGCGTTTGATAAAGTGACACTTTTATACTGCTAACACTAGTTTCTACATACCTTATGCATTATTGAGTGAGATGGCCTCTCTTTTGTTTCTTCCTTCTTTTGACAAGTATCTGGAGAGTGCTGAACCAAGGTTGAATGCTAGTGTGCTTGACATGAGAAAGAAGGCAGAACAAAGAGGTCTTGAGAAGGAAGAGGAAGACTACTTCAATGAGGACAGGTATGTTAGTGTTTTCATACTGGTAATTTCTTCATTATTTTAAGTAATATTCAAGGGTGCTATTATCGTCAGAGATACAGTGAATTTGCAAGTGAAATAATATTTGTTCTTTCTAGTGATGAAGAAGATTCAGGCTCCGGCCGGCGGGCTAAACATGTACAAAACCAGCATAGCAAGCCTAAGCCTAAGCTCCCTAATGGAAATGAAGCCGACAACCCTGATGGCGCCTCTAGGTATTGTTTCTTCAGATACAGTCCGAAATGATCTTGAGATCCCACGTGGTAGCTTATATCTGTTGTATTGCTTTCTCATGTTACATTTAATGACAATCTTGAAAATCATATCATGCAGAACTCCATAGGTTCTAGTTTAATTTGGTAATGTTGGTTGCTTCAATATTGATCCCTGCCTTTTCAGGCCTAAATCTGCTGGACTTGTGGACTATGACGATGATGACGATGAGGACTTCAATCCACCACCAAAGGAGCCTTCTATACCTGCAGAGGATTATTTGCCGTTAAACATATCGCCGGTGAAGCGGAAGCCGGTGAATGCGGTGGATGGTAAACATGCAGATGGGGAGGCTCGCAGGAGGCAAAAAATAGAAACCAGAATTAGTTGTGCGAAAATTGCTGCCGTTACTAGTATAGCTATTAAAGCACACAGATCTACAAAACAAGCATGCTTCCCACTTGCCTACATCAGCCATGGCAAGTACTGAAGCCAATGGTGTTTTTAGGGGCGTGGTACTAATTCTGAGGAGCATCAACATTCCGTCGAGAACACAGAAACTTCACGGCAAGCTGGTGGTGATTGTATAAAAGATGTGGGCAGTATGTCTCCCGAGAAGACTGTAAATACTACAAACACAAGTGATTCAGAGCCTTATTCAGTAAGATAAGATGACTACTGCACAGCTGGTTTGCCCCTGTACCCAGCCTTTTCTATGGCCAATAAGAAGGAAATGGAATATGGTTGGCTCCAATGGCTGAGTTCATTGATATCAAGCTGGAAGAATGATTGGAGGTGACATAGATTGCAGCTACCTTTACATCTCAAGTAAAATTCCAGTTACCCCTTTTTGAGCCTGTAAAGTTAATTTTCCGCAAGGAAAGATCTGACAAACATGATGAGAATTGGAATGACTGTAGATTCGAACATTGAATGGGCCTTGCTCCTGCTGCTGCGCTCGCTATTGTATCTGTTTATGAGCTAATGGAGTAGCAGTGAATATGTGCCTTTAACTTCATTATTTGTCTCCACAATCATTGGCTCTGATGCTACTGCTGTAAAACAAGTAGGATTAAGGAATAGTTTCTGTTGAATAGAGTTTTTGCTAGAGTTGTGCTAACTCATCTATACGATTGTAATTTGTTGGTTCATAGTTTTGGTTGGACATGCTGTCTTGGATAATTAATCTAGCCTTGTGATAGAATAATTTATGCCTAATCTTTTCTTGTTTAACCCTGAGATATGCTTCTGCACATTTAGGACAAATTACTCAGGACTAAAGTTAGAATTTCAAAAGTGAATATTTTTATTGCTACAGAGATCTGGGTTGTTGATGCAAGGTGTACTTGCGGGTGCGATGATATCGTACTGCTCCAGAACAGGTTCACTAAATGCTGTTATCCAATAAAAAAACTTTCTTGCTTTTGTTAGGAATTGTAATATCTTAAACTAAATTACACAGGTAACATAGTTACTCCATCTGCAAAATAGAGTCATGAGAAATGTGAAACATTACAGACATGGTTACTCTATTTGGGAAACAGAATCATGTTTTCAACCAGTGTCAAACTCTGACGCCCTTTTTGCTTGATCCGTGCTCATCTGGGTGTACAATGAGCCTCTGCCCTGTCTACTTGAATATCAGGCCTCCATGGGCAGCGAAGAATGGGGCAAATACTAGAGACTCCACGGCCATGAGCTTGATCAGGATGTTGAGGACGGTCCAGAAGTATCCTTAAGAGGGTCGCCGATGGTGTCGCCTATCACGGCAGCCTTGTGAGCGTCCGACCCCTTGGGACCCAGAGACTTAGCATGGTCGGACGCACCTGCCTGTATGACAGGGCGGAGAAAAAAATAACCTCAGACGTATCTCTTGAAACAATATACAATAACATAAATTAGCAAAGGGAGCGTTTCTTTTTGAAACATGACCTATTGGTAGGTTGCAAATGTCGGATATGAAAGGATGTCTACCGATACGAATATAGATGAATATAATATTTCTCGACACAAATTCGCTACAAATAATATATTACTGGTACAGATAAGGTATGAATAGATGACATCATATATACATACTCCCTGTCCTAAAAAAGAATGCAACTATGAAATTCGTGCGGTCAAATTTGTAAAAGTTTGACAAAGTTTACTATTAACATTTATTTCTCAAACAAGATCAATTACAAAAATATTCCATTATTAATCCATTGATACTTATTTTGTAGATTTTGTATTATAAATGTTAATATTTTTTCATAATTGTGGTCAAAGTTGAAAGTGATTAACTCCCCGACATGGGAGGATTGTATATAGCGTTTAAAAGCACTTGTGCAGACGCATTTATCCGAACTGTACTTCAATTGAGAAACAAAATGTTAAAAAGTCCAAGGGAGTGTGCACCTCTATATATTTCTTGGCATTGTCCCAAGCTCCACCACTGTTAGAAGCAGATATGGCAATCTGCACAAGGCACCGTACGTGGATCAAATAAACGTGACACAGGAGCACCATGGAAACGAAGGAGGCTAAAACGCCAATTCGTTGCCAGAGATATATACCTGGACACCGGAGACCAGTGCGCCGGCGAGCAGTCCCGCGAGCGTGCGGACTCCGAAGAAGGTGCCGGCGACCAGCGGCGCGAGCAGCACCAGCGCTCCGGGCGGCATCATCTCCCTGAGCGACGCGTCCGTGGAGATCCTGACGCAGCGCGCGTAGTCCGGCGCGGCGCGGCCCTCCATCAAGCCAGGGATGGTGATGAACTGCCGGCGGACCTCCTCCACCATCTTCAGCGCCGCGCTGCCCACGCTCTTCATCGTCATCGCCGAGAACCAGTACGGGAGCATCGCCCCCACGAGAAGGCCGACGAACACCTTCGGGTTGAGCACGTTCACGTCCGCGATCCCCGCGCGGCTCACGAACGCGCCGAACAGCGCCAGCGACACCAGCGCCGCCGATCCGATGGCGAAGCCCTGCAAGGAACCAAGTTAATTTGATGCGGTGATAAATTGCACACAACAGTATTCATGCAATGTTGACGCGTGAGTCGAGATGATAATGATCGAATATGTACGTACGTACCTTGCCAATGGCGGCCGTGGTGTTGCCGGCGGCGTCGAGCGCGTCGGTTCTTTGCCGGATCCTGCGGCTCATGCCGGCCATCTCAGCGATCCCGCCGGCGTTGTCGCTGATGGGGCCGTATGCGTCGATGGCCAGCCCCGTGGCGACCGTGCTCAGCATCCCCAGCGCAGCGATCGCGATGCCGTAGATGGAGGCCAGCGTGAAGCCGACGTAGATGGACGCGGCGATGGCGAAGACGGGCACGATGACGGACTTGTACCCGAGCGCGAGCCCGAAGATGACGTTGGTCGCTGCGCCCGTCCTGCAGGAGTCGGCCACGTCCCGGACCGGGCTGTGCATTGCATTTCAGACACCTGTTAACTAGGCAGCTGGAGGAACTTGCTCTGCAGCTAACCTGGTATCCATTGTTCCAACCAAAAATTAATTACCTGTAGGCGTTGCTGGTGAAGTACTCGGTGGTGAAGCCGATGGCGAGACCGGCCCAGAGCCCAATGGCCACGCAGAAGAACAGGTGCCTGCCATTGCCAATTGCGAATAGCTTAGTTGGGTATGGCGTGCATTTCTCAGGTGGTTTCCAGTAGCGATCGATCGAGGACTGTCATTTTCTTACCAGTTCTTCACTTGCTTCACTTGTCCGAAATCGAACATGGTGAAGTCGGCGGGGAGCGTCGCGAAGGACACGACGAGGGCGGCGACGGTCATGAGCACGGTGGAGATGATGAGCTGCAGCTTCAGCGCCGGCGCGACGCCGCGGACGGTCTTGACCTTGAAGAGGTCCGTGGCGAAGAGCGTGGTGAGCAGGCAGACGAGGAGCCCCGCGGAGCTGATGAGCAGCGGGTAGGCCACCGCCGCGAAGTCGTGGTCGGCGCCGAACGAGGAGATGGACGCGACGAACAGCGCCGCGCAGGTGGACTCGGCGTAGGAGCCGAACAGGTCGGACCCCATCCCGGCGATGTCGCCGACGTTGTCGCCCACGTTGTCCGCGATCACCGCGGGGTTCCTCGGGTCGTCCTCGGGGATGTTGCGCTCCACCTTCCCGACGAGGTCCGCGCCCACGTCGGCCGCCTTGGTGTAGATGCCGCCGCCGACGCGCCCGAACAGCGCCATCGACGACCCGCCGAGGCCGTAGCCGGTGATCGACTCGTACAGGCTCTCCCAGTCGTCGCCGTAGTAGAGCCCGAACGCCTTGATGGTGACGTAGAGCACGAGGAGGCCGAGGGAGGCCAGGAGGAAGCCCATGACGGCGCCAGACCGGAACGCCGTGGCGAAGGCCGCGCCGACGCCACGCCGAGCTTCCAGGGTGGTCCTGGCGTTGGCGTACGTGGCGATCCGCATGCCGAGGTACCCGGACACCACGGACGTGATGGCGCCGAGGAGGAAGGCCACGGAGCTGAACGCCGCGTTTGCCAGCGCGGGCTTGCAGGTGCGACCGCTGGTGTACTGGCACGGTCGGCTGTCAGTGCTGAACCGGTGAACGGAGCCCAGGAAGAGGAAGATCACCACGGCGAAGATCGCCGTGAACGCGGCGAGGTACTTGTATTGTGTGAAAAGGAATGAGTTGGCGCCTGCGTACAAAATGTTTCGTTATAGGAGAAAAAAAAATTCAGACATGAACTGCTCAATGGCACACGCACATTTGATACGCTGGAATGCACAGAAATTTCAGGTCCAACAGTTAATTTCCAATAAGAGCAGGAATTTATTTTCTATTTTCTGAACGAAAACGTCTGTGTAAAAGTATACCTATACTATAAGTCTATAAAACCTAGAATTTCTAATTCTACTGTACAAGTCCTCATGATGGGGGGTGGGGTGTTTGACTGGACCTGTCATCTATATCTATATCTATATCTATATCTATATCTATATCTATATCTATATCTCCTAATAAAGAGAAAAATTTCTTATCCACCTCCTTTTTCCGCCTGCCCCTATACGGGTCTTAATTGGGCCTTAATCACGTTGTGTCACCATACATATACAACATAAATTGGTATATTCCAACATCAGCCTGACGGCAGCCAGCGCCTGCCGGAGTTACTCCGCCTCCACGATCGCCTGCCGCTACCGTGACGTGACACATATAGGATCATCAGGTGTGCCAAACCCTTCCGATCACTTCCTGCTGGGTGAAACAATGAAACCGAGCACCAAACTCTAATCCTCCGCTGCCGTCGGACGCTGGTTCTTCTAGGATTGCCCGCTTGTGCGTTCGTTCTTCCTTGTGTCAGAGTATGAAACTGATCACCGAGCCCTAGGCCCGTTGCCGCTGTCTGCGATGCCGTTGTTGCTCGCTTTTTTTATCTTTCTTTATTCATCTTGAGCCCTGAATTTATTTTTCTCTATACTGTACGGTGTCACCAGATGTGGATTACTAACCCTGAGGAAATTGTGCATGCCTACAAAAATTTTCAGATAGCTTGAAGATCGAGATTCATCTACGTGTGATACGTGTTGCTGAACCTTTAATTTCGAGGGTTTTAGTGTTTATTCAGTTTTCCTTAAAGAATCTTTATCTGAACCTTTTGTTTGTAAATATTTTCTTCTCTTGGATATGTAATCATTTTTTTCTAAAAGTATATTAAGTAGACAACTACATGCGTCGTGCATCCTTTAGATATCTTAGTTGCAGCATGTGTTCGGCTTGAGTTAGCACGTGTTCGGCTGGTAGTAATTCACATCAGGTAATCAACATAATTAGCTAAATAACAGTAATTTCTCTTATGTATAGTTAGTCAATTTGTTCATGCTATGCGCGCGCCAGGCAACTTGCCCAGTTTACCCCTCAACTTGAGCACGTAGGAAGACAAGCGCACCGGTGCAACCATCGGGCATGAAAAAGGAACCACAGGTCAGGCGTCATCAGAGTGTCGGGGCGCTAGACTGCGCCGAACACGAACGCTGTGCGTTGGGATGCCGGGCGCTAGGCAACGCCGGTGGGAGGCAAGCGGGCGGTTCGGCGCGAGGGCGACCAGGTTGCGTAGCGAGGACGCGAGGGTGGGAGCAGCATTTGCGACGGCGGGAGGTTGAGGCCTTGCCGCACCAGCGTGCACCGGCAAGAAGGATGCCGTAGCAACCATTAACATGAACTTAAGTTTTATTCTCGTTGTAATGTACGGGTATTTTTGATAGTTTGGATAAAAACTCCAACAAAATAATAAAGTGTTGAATGAGCTTGGCGTGATGTAGATCCCGTTAGCAACGCACGGGCACTTTTCCTAGTCATCTAAAAAGTAAGGCCAAACACCGCCTAAAATTCTAGGACTTGTGACATGCGGCGCCCTTGACCTGCCTTTTGGCTCCTCACAAGCACGCCACCGCGGTCCGGTGTCCACCGGGCCCGTGCCGCCCGATCCGGAGGGACCCGGCCGTGCCTGGCCGCCGCCAAGGCCCATGGCACGCCCAGGCCAAGGGCGGCCCGGTGGGCCCGGTGACCCTCCCGGCCTCGCAAAGTAAAGACGTATGGCATGCTAAAAGCCCATCAATGTGCAAACAAACCCTACTTCCACCGCCCACGCAGCCTTCTCGCCCGCTCCCATCCGCACGAAGACGGGCGATGGTCTTCGCCACCCAACGTGCCCTCCACCCGGGCGCAGCACGCGGCGCAACCGACTGCACGCTGCGGACGCCGCTTACATTCTCTCGGCCGGCAGCCATCCAACGCCGAAGTTCCGTGGCGCGAGAAGCATAGGGCGGCGGCGCTGTCACGGGAGCAGCGCGGGGCAGCGAGGTGCAGCGCGGGCGACGGCAAGAGCGGGCGGCGCGAGGAGCGCATGTGGCGTGCCAATGCGGGAGCAGCGCGACGCGAGGAGCGCAGCGGCGTGCCGCGATGGCGAACGACGCGAGGAGGAGCTCAGCCAGCGTCGTCGTCGTGCTTCCCATGCTTCCCGTGCCGTCGGGCTGGCCCGATGGCCCAACAGGCCATGCCCGGCCATTGGCGGACACGGCCCGCCTTGAACGGCCCGACAGTTCCCGGCGTGCCGGCGGGCGGGCCGCACGGCCCGATGGACATCTATAGACCTGTCACAAAGGTGGGCCAAAGGAGCAACAAAATAGTTTTTTGAGAAAACTAGGCATGAGGCATCAGAGCAAGCATTGCACCACTCATGTTTTTGTTGGCATCATTGCAAATTAGCACCGCTTGCCACGACATGGAAAGTGAAAGTGATGCACTGATGCCTAGGTGCGCTCTCTCTCCTATTCATCACACTTGAGTACAACACTGTGGAGTCACCCTGGGCGTTCGGGTTACCCTTTTTTTTTGGGTCGGGTAATGAAAACTGCTACCCGATATTAGTCCCGAAAAAACACTACCTGAAATTTCGGTACCCGATAGTTCGGGTTCGGGTATACCCAATCTACCCGAATTTATAGAAAACAACAAAGTACATGGAATTTTAGTAACAATTTAAACAAAATTTCACTAGTAATTTGTGTAGAATTTCAACAACAATTTATGAAGAATAATATATTATAGTCACTTGTTCAAATGAAGAGAATTATATTCAAATAAAGTGATAATTTAAGTGTTCAACTGACGGCACATGTTAAATACATAGGCGAAGGCAAAATTTTGGGTAGTTCGGGTAGTTTGGGTACGGTGCAATACCGAATTACCCAAACTAATTTCGGTAATCAAAATCACTATCTGAACTTAGGATCGGGTGCCACGAGTTCGGGTAATTCGGTCCGATTCAGGTAGTTCGGGTATGCGGGTATCGGGTTTTTTTGCCCAGGGTGACCGGAGGGCCTTCTTGCGACTGCACCGCAGCTGCCGCAAAGAAGTGAAGCCAATGCGACAACAATTGATTCTCTCCTCTACGGCTCCTATATATGTTCTTAATAAAGTTGATGTACAAGCTTTATTAAGCATTATGTGCATACTATACATGCATACAAGATGTAGCGACAATGGTGTCCTTTGCCATGTTGTTTAATCCAAAATTAAAATCCTTATTATACTCGAAGTCGTGGTCATCATGTATTAACATTTGAATTTTCTTTATGTCTGACAATGACAGGGTCAGAACAACTGATCAAAAGGTTCTAAGCCACTAAGGTAGCAGATCATTCTGGGCATTGATTTAGGTCAAATAGAAGACGTACACAACGGCATTATACTTGCTTGTTAAGAAAACAGAGGGAGAAAGATCTCGCCTAGGAAACGGCGAAGAAACGTGCACACGCATAAGAGTAGCTGAGTAGGAACACCGAACGCGGCCATGTGCCAATATACTAGGTCAACCCTTTGACCAGAGCACCTTTTCTTAAGTTTGGAGCAAGTTTGAAATAGAAGTTAGAAGCAAGCAGTTCGAAAACAGGTTGCATGCAATGTCCTACATCAGGGTTGACTTACAGTATGGAAATTATATGAGTAATGGATGATACACGTTAATTATCTTGGGGACGGAGAAAAAGGTATGCTTCGACGAATGAGTTCATTGTAATCTTGAACAAATCTAGGCTAGAAGTGTTTCCAAGATTTTTAGTTCTGCATCACATATTATCTGTATCACGGAAAATAAAGCCAGGGAAATCATGAAGCAAATGCACAATGGAATCATGAAAAACGGTGATCGATCGGTGACTAGTAGTGACCACAGGTGAAAAGAGTTGATCAACAGAGTAGCAAAGTTAAAAAAAGGGCGTGGAGATTGATCGATGCATTGAACTCACCAACCGAAATGGCGCTCTGGATCTCGGCGCAGCGCGCCACGGCGATAGTGCCGTCGCCGGCGCCCTCCTCTTCCTCCTCGTCGCGGTCGCCGCTTCCACCGCCCATGCCGACGTCCTCCTCGTCGTCCTCCATCTGGAAGACGGGGCCCCCGTGGTGGCCGTTGCCGGGCGCCGCGTAGGCGGACACCTTCACCCTGGAGACGAGGAACCATTGCCACAGCGCGAAGGCGATGCCGACCGCCGCGCACGCAGGGATCACCACGTCCGCCGCCGCCGCAGAGCCCATAGTGTCGTCCCCTCAACTACCCACAGGCGTTGGAAGAATGAGCGCAAGTCCTGGCGCCGGTGCCGCTCGCGCCGTGGTCGTTTGCTCGGCAAGTTGAGGGTTTTCTGTGTGTGTGCAGAGAGAGAGAGGGGGAACTGCCCTACGTGTTGGGGACGCGATGGAAAGGAGGACAAGACCAGACAGTTGCTTCAACCAGACCGTGGAAGACGAAACTGAACGTTAGCCCAGACAGGCAGCGTTCTCCGGTGCGTGCATGAATTGGACCAGATTGAATTGGATCCGGTCCGGGCTTTCGATATCTTACCATGTATATATGCTATGCATGCGATGCGTGCACAGGTGAATGCATCAACGTTGACGAGAGAATTTGAGTGCACATGGCGAATTAGCTTCGCAAGGAGGTAACGGGGTAGGTAGGTTGCTGGCTTCGGTGCTAAGTAGTCAATAGCTTTTCTTGCCGTTCAGTTTCTTCTTCAGTTATCTGTTTAGTTTATGTTTTGTTTTGTGCAAGGTGTAAGGAGAGATCTGTGTTGTCATGAGCAGGCATCCGTAGCGCGGAGGCGTTAGCTGGAGCAGGATGACTCGAAGGCGCGTTTGTCTGACTCTTGTGGAGACTGGAAGAGAGAGGGCAAATCTATTTCGGTTCGTTTCCATTGAATCACTTATATACCCTCTGTTTTATGGATTTTTTTTTGTAATGGAATTTTCTAGAATAGTTATAGGACCCCAACAAAATTAGATTTGACCCCGGTTGTTGTCAGCTCAGCGCACAAGTCACACAAGAAAATTGATGCCTACAAGCTGCAAGCCCATTAACGCGAGCGTCAGGACTCAGGACTCAATTCAGAACATGGACTCATAGAGGCAGCAGGCTGCTCCAGAAGCAGCAGAGCGTTCATTTTGCCAAGAACTGTCAGCAGAGCGTTCGAGAAGAGATAAAAATTGGTGCTTAATATTCAAAAGACTGCGTGGATAAGGGAGAATTAAGTATTGGGGATGCCATCCGATGTTGTCTCTGCAATAAATAAAAAGGCGCTTTCAAACCTCTGAAGGACAGAATTTATTATAACAAGATACAGCAATGCTTATGAGCAGGCGGCGAGGAAATTCTCATCAAATTAATCCATTGCTCAAGCAACACCCACCTACTCAATATCGTGCTTTAAACTGCCTAGAGGCTTATGTAAACATAACAAGTGTTGACACTAGTAGTGAGCAAACTTTCAGGACAGGGCTTTAGTCTCGCCCATTTTTGGGCCTCGTCCATTTTTTAGGCCTGGGACTAGAGAAAGACTTTAGTCCCGGTTAATATCTCAAATTGGGACTAACGTCGCTCTTCAGAGTAGAGGCATTTAGTCCCGGTTGGTAGGTTAAACCGGGACCAAAGATTGACTTTTTGTCATTTCCAACCGAGACTAATATCTTTTATCCCGGTTAAGAGTCTACAATCTGACTAGAGGTTGATCATTTAGTCCCTACCAACCAGGACTAAATGTCCACATTGAATATAGCCGTTGTACTGTCTCCAAAGGCCGAGCACAACTCAATTATAAGTCTTTGCTTGTACGCGTGTGTTCATCCGTGTTCTTGCTTGGGAACAGTAGCTCTTGCCCAAGGTCGTGAGCTTCATCTCTAATCTTTTAAAGGTAGCAACTTTATCTTCCAATCTTTAAATGCTAAATGTTTAGATCATTCTATGTTTTATTAATAAACATACAAATGTGTGGTAAATAGAATGATGAACTTAACCCAAAAGAACAATAGGTGAATAGTAGCCGAAAGAACAGAGATTTGCCTAATTTCTCTTGTGTCCTCTGTAACCAGGGTGATGATGAAACTAGCTTTCACTTGTTTTTCCAGTGTCCTTTCGGCTCTGCTTGCTGGAATTCAATTCCCATTCAATGGAATCTCAATTTCAGCCCCTGGATATGCTACTACAAGCAAGAACCACCTTCAGTAATGTCATCTTCAGAGAATTGGTCATAACTGCATGTTGGGTGCTTTGGAAAATGAGAAACAACATCATTTTGGATAGTGGACAAAAAAGTCTCACTCGCTGGAGGATTATGTTCAAGGAAGAACTTGGGCTTGGTTTGGATCAAGGCCAAAACCAGTAAAGGTGCTAGAATTAGTGCTTGCAGAGATACCTACATGTAATATCTTTTCTTTTTCTTTTTCTTTTTTTCTTTTTTTTGAGCCTAGAAGCTCTGCACTCTTTTGAAAATAGCCATTATTTCATTTAATGAAAAATAGAGGGGGTGACCCTGTTTCGGTCAGAAAAAAAAAACATGTATAACACGTTTCGAGCCTCCTTGCGCGGCTCCTTCATTGTAGTCCTGTCAAATGGTGCTCAAACGGTTATGACCAATGAGCCTAGAGGATCTAGAGCCACATAAATGTAACTTCTCCTAGCTTCTAAAAAAAAAATTTAGCACAAAGTATAACAAAACTATCACTCACTAGTAGAGAACCGGAACTACAACCACGTTTTCTACCGGTGGCTGGATCCGTTTTTCAAAATAGCCTCAGCTACATCGTACAAAGGTGCTTCATAAAAGAGTCAAAACCATTTTCTGAAAATCCGGAACCCTGTCAAACTAGCGCTAACTATAGAGTTCACATCAACATCCGTCCGATGAGTCGTGAATGGCGGCTAGAGCAAGCTACATTGATTTCAAGACGGTGAAAGGTGGAAATGGCCGTATATCATGTTGGTTTTCAACGGATCTATTCTCATGTTTTGAGCTGACGTGAGTATTAAATGTTCCTTTGACATTAGCAATAGTTTGATGTCTACATTTTTGAAACAAAAGTTTTCGTCTATATTAAGAATATATAGATTTCGTCTATTTTTATCTCATCAATTGGCTAGACTACTACCGTCTGCTTGGTTCCGGGACTTATGAGATTGGGTTGCTTCCATCCCTCATTTTAGGATGACTCTAACCCTTCTCATGTTTGGTTAAGGTTTGGTTGAGGATGGGTTGAACCCATTTTTCTTTTGTTTGGTTGGGAGATTGATCTGTGTGGAATGAACAACAGTTATCACTCCGTCATCCTTATCTCCAACACGGCCTCGCCCGGCAGCATTGCCGGCCACGACATCCGTCGCCATGGCGCGACGCACACTCCGCCGGCCCGAGCTCGCACCCAAGATCCCGTCGTCCCACCCTCCGCTCTCACGAGCAGCGGCGGCGGCTGCTGCTCACCGGCGCAGCGCCGCCGGGCAGGGCAGGGGCCAGTGCTCGAGGCCCCCTGCCCCCTTCGCCGAGCTCACCCACGTGACACTAGTCCCGACGGAGAAATTAAGTGGTTCTCTCAGTCCGCTCCCAACGGCGCTTCCGATGGAGAAAAAGAGGTTCGCTCCGTCCCACCATTTTATGAGGGACGGGGTAAACCCCGCATCTACGTGGAATATGCTGCCCACGGGACTACTCCAACTCACTCGCCCTCTATCCAAACAACGCAAAAATGAGGTTCGACCCAACTCGATGGACTCGCTCTCCAACCAAACAATGTGTTGACGCCAAACTAGGGCTTCACACCAACACACCGGGAGGGCCTTGACGCGCCCACGAAGGTTGCACACAACCTTGAAGCAGCGAAAGCACCGCAGCGTGGCAGCCCAAAACCGATCTAGGGATCGGTAGGGGCGCCGTGAGAGCTCGGGTGACGGCCGAGAGAACCTCGAACGCACCTCCGGAAGACCCGGCCGGGAGGACGCACGCGAGGGTGCTCTAGGACCAGCGTGGCGCCTAGAACGCCCGACGAAGAACACGGAGTTCGCCGCCGAACAACAACGTAGAGGGGTTGAGGGAAGAAGATGACCTACAAACGGGACAGGAGATAGATTGGTTGTCGATTGGATGTAAATGGGATCAAATCGGCCATGAACCTCTTATTATATAGAGGAGGGTGGTCTTATCCTTTTAGGAAACCGTCCTTAAACGTTTCCAATCTTCAAACCGACCCAAACACGATTTAGGAAAGAATCGGTTCGGGTCGTGTTTCTCCATATCTTCATGTGAGATCCGATGCTTATGTTCTCTAACCAAATATAGTATTAAACAATATTTCCTTA
This sequence comes from Hyparrhenia diplandra, assembly GCA_015847255.1. Classification (NCBI taxonomy): domain Eukaryota; kingdom Viridiplantae; phylum Streptophyta; class Magnoliopsida; order Poales; family Poaceae; genus Hyparrhenia; species Hyparrhenia diplandra. The sequence goes on along the minus strand of JADLZK010006213.1, from coordinate 73,792 downwards.
ATATCCCTTCAGCAACGCAGATCTTCTTTGACCGACGTGTCCATGCATGACATCTAGCCGGCCTTGTATACACATATACATGACGTACGCTTCTTGGCTTCTCATCCTTGACGTGAACCCCAATACTAGCTGATTATAATATTCTTCTCTTGTAGTCACATATATGCATATACGTACTGAACATATATATATATACGCTTGATGACACTTTAATCTCTCTTTTCTTCTCTTTGGCCGAGCCTGGAAATCTCCCTACGTTAGCCTTGTATACCTGAACAGCAACGATGAACCAATCCGAAATATGCATGCCATATATACGTATACGGCTGGACCATCTTGCTTGCTCGTGCCAGCCATATTATAAGCATGCATGTTACTTGATAACCAACCTGGCTAGCATTGCTTTCCCTTTTGCCTTGTACATGACCCGATTAGCTCATGCACATAGATATATCCGGATTAGCTCACTCTTGGTGTCAAGGCTACACGCCGGGCTTTCAACAAACTATCCCTCCTTGATCTTCCTTGGCCTTGTTGAACGACGATCGTCCAAACTCGGGTGTCAACACAATGCATGCCTGGGAAACATGTACTCGTATTTTCGGCTAAATGCATTTCTGATTTTCATTTCGGTTACGAAATATCTCCCGTGACTCTTGAATCTTAGAAGTCCTGGCGTGGTAAAATTTTCAGTCTCTGGTGTCGTGAGCGTAATCTCACGAAGACATTCATAGAAATAGAATGTGCGTTTCTATGTTTATAGAGATATAGAGAGATATTACTGTGAGCGTGTGTGTGTGTTTAAAACGAAGAAAATATAGGAGCAAGAGGTATCTCGAGTCGCATCAAATCATGTCACTTTATATCCTGTCCTCAGCTGGCGTGGTGCTTACTACTCTCGCAATAACATTGCTTACCTCAGCGTTAGAAGCTTGAGAATGAAGAAAAATTAATTAACTATTGGATGTCAGCCAGGCTGTCACATCCTCGTGCACAACCTCACTGAAAGTGAATGGTGTGAATGCACTGCCAGTGTTTTGTTCAATTCAGCACGGAAAAGCGTCACGGCTGGTGTTTGTTTGTTTGTTTTTGACAAGAAGCAAATATATTATCAGCAGCAACACTATGTAAAAAAAGACATTACAGACGTGTCTTTAAACTATTCACAGATACGTAAGGGTGCGTCTGTCATAAGACGTCTGTGATAACGTCTGTAGTAAGCATGGTGGATTTGGTGCTTTTTTACATAGTGCAACTAGCTGCACATATTTTACATCACTAGTCTATAGCCTTGGCGTTCGCGCGAGATCTGCCGCCCGGCAGTTTTGACGAACGGTGGGTCCCACGTGTCGGGGTTTTTCTCTTTCCCCCTCCCACCTCGCCAGTCCGCCGCCGTCCCTCCCTCCCTCCCGCAGGGGCGCGCGGCTCGGCCCGCGGCTCCAGCTCCGTGGCCGGCTGCGTTTTTACCGACCGGACCTAGGAAACCGCCGGGGTCCCGAAACGGTAAACCGTCCGGCGGGTCTGCGGTAAACCGGACGGTTCTGGACGGTTTGAAATTTGAATTCAACCGAATTCAAAGCTGCGCCGGCGAACGGTAAAAATCCGGTAAACCGGGCGGTTTGGAATTTATACCGCCCGGTTTGAGCGGTTTACCAAGCGGTTTGAGCGATTCGAACGGTTTTTTTGTAATTCAAAATGTAATTTTTTTATAAAATGCTAAAAAAAAATTCTAAAAAATACTTCATGATTTGTAGAATCCAATGATGTCAAAATTACTTAAATTTGAGTGTGTTTAGTATGTTTTTCGACCTTCATGATTTAATGGGCCTTAATGGGCCGGCCGGTTGTATTTTTTCTTTTTCTTTTTTTTCAAACTTAGATTTGAAATTTTTTATACCAAACCAACTCCAATTTGACAAATTTTTACACCCTTGGCTTCTATAAATCACGAACTATTTTACAGAATTTTTTCAACGATTTTTTTTCAAATTTTAAATTTTGAATTTGCCTTCTTTTATACCGGCCGGTCCGGGTAACGGACCGCCCGGTATAAACGGTAATCGCGGTTTACCGCGATAAACCGTCCGATAGAAAAAAACGCAGGTGGCGGTGGATCCCGCCCTCCCTCTCTTCCGTGCTCGGGCGGGCTGCCAAAGGCGCGCGAACGGCAGCAGCGGCGTAGCTTCGGGCGCGCGCGTTGGTGGTGTCGAGGCCGCGCCCAGCGAGGCACGGTGGGCGGCGGCGAGGCTGAGGCGCCTTGCGGCGCGCGCGGCGTCTTGGCGGCGCCGCGAGCTCGGACGGCGCCGGTGGTGCAGCTGGGTCGGGCCATGGCGTGACCGGGCGTCCCACGCCCACGGCAAGCGCCTCCTCCTCCCGAAGCGCCGCTCCCTCATCCCCGGCCGGCGCGGCCCTCCCGCCGGGGGACTCGGGCTGAGGGCCTTCGGCCTCGAGCCGGCGGAGAGGAGCGCCGGCCACCGCCGCCACGCCGAAGACTCGCATAGCTGCCTCGCACATGCTCCCGCGGACACGAGCTCGGCGCCGCCCAAGGACACCGGGGCGAGCTTCATGCGCCGCCGGCGACGCGGATAAAGAACGGACGACCGGGCCGAAGCCCACGCCGAGGAGCAAGCCGCCACTGCGCAAGAACGCAGATGCGCTGGAGCCCGACCGCCCCGTCGAAGTAGCCAACGCCAGCCCGTGCTCGCGCGCCGCTGCGGAGAGACGCTGCTCCAGCGTGGCGGGCGCCGCGGCCGCCAGCCGAGATTCGTGGCCAGGCCATGGCGGGCGATTTGAGCCCGCCGCTAGCTCGGGAGGACGCGAGCTGCCGGAGCCGTCCGAGGACGCCCGGCATGTCGGGAAGAGGGCCTTCCCGGAGGCGCAAGTGGCGTGGCGGCGGCGATGGCGAGAGCCGGGTATGCCGCACGGGCGGCGTGGCGGCGCACGCGCCCAGCGAGGCGAGAGCCTGAGCGCCAAGACAAAGCTCGCCGCCAACCGCCGCCGGGCCGCACCGCCTGCGCTTGCTGCTTGGCGTCGCACCACCACGCGCGCTCGCCGCCATCTCCATGGAAGTCGCGTACCGGCGGCGCCCCAAACCTGTCGCGGCATCCTCCGTCCGTCTCCCCCCGAGCAGCTAAGCCGCCAGATGCGAGCGCCCGCGGTCCGTGCCGTGGCTGGCCGGGATGGAGCACCAGCAGCCGTGGTGGTGGCCGGGCGAGGATGGGTCCCCGTGAAAGCAGAAGCAGCGGAGGGAGATCGGCGTGGCGGGCGGGCGAGCGCGCGGTCGCGATGGGCCCCGCCCCGCCCCGCCGCGGCACCGGGCGGCCTATCCTCTCCCCGCTCTGTCTGTTCAAGAAGAGAGGAAGAAGGAGACCGCCGGCCGCCCCAGTCTCCACACCCGCCCGCGCCGACCTGTCCCTCCGCACCACGCCGTCTTCGCCGTTCGGCAATCCACGCCGCCGAGCCTCGCTGCCGCCGTGTCCGCCACCACCGCCATGACTTGCCTCCCATCTCCCCTCTCGCCAAGCAGGCGCGGGCGCCTTTTGCCGCTGCCGACCCTCCTCCAAGTCGACGTCGCCGGGAGGAGCTGGCGGCGCCGCCGCCGCCAAGGCTGCCGGAGTGCACGGCACGAGCCCCGGGAAGGGATGAGGAGAGAGAGAGAGATAGAAGAGAGACGGGGAGAGAGGGAGGAGGGGTATTTTATTGGGCCGTTCCCGGTGGTGGAGTTGTAGTCGTAGGACAGCACCGATTCAAGAGCAGCCCCGACACCCGGGCCCAGCCATCTATGGGTCCATCATCGCAGCGAGACAGCAGCTCGCTGATCTGTCACACTGCGCACGGGCGGGCGGCCGGCTGGGAGGCCGCCCGTTCCACAAGCCAACGCCCGCACCGAAAACCGGGACCCCACCCTGGACGGCGCGAGGGAGCCAGCGACCGCATAGGAGTTACGGCGTCGCACGACGCACGCGTGCATACCACGAGGCAGGCCACACATCCGCTGACTACGGGCCCCACAGCGTATTGGCCAACCATGTGTAGACAACGCAAAGCCGGTCGGCGTGGAGGAGGGAGCGCCCATTCCCTCGCGAGACGGAAAAGCGCCGACGAACGTGTGAAACGGTGGGCGCGACCGTGGCCCCGCGAAAATCGTAAGCCAATGGGAGCTAGACAACAGCCAAGGCGTTAGCGTTGAAGGGGGACAGTGGCCAACCTCACACCTCAAACTGCAGAACCGGCCGCCGCCCAACCTCCGACGCTGATAGGCGGTCCCTACACAAAAGCGGCCCCATATTCCGAGCAACCAAACCGGGGCCCCAATCCAAACGGGCCAATAGGTCGCCCACAAACGCCCCGGCGACAGCGGCTATCCGGGAAGGGCACGGGCGTGCCGTTGCTTTGCGGCGGCGGCGTGGGAAGGGAGGCGGTGCCACCGGGACCCACCAGGACAGAGACGGGAGAGAGGGAGGAGGGGGGCAGCGGGACCATCCGCCCATACATCATGCAACCGACCATTTGTCCGCTGAACCAAAATCCGACGGCTCTCCCCCTACGTCGACGTGTCCACCTTGTGGCCGGGCGTGGCTCCGTAGTCTCATCTTTTCTACATTCAGGTTCAGAGAGTAAAGCCCGATACAAGGAACATTGCCCATCAATATGAGGATAGGAGCAAGAGGTATCTAACCGTCGAGGAGACATATTTTTTTGCTTGTCTAGCCATGGCATCGGCACTAGAGTTCGAGTCTCCCGCTAATTTTGTATATATTGTTGGAATTTAGATGTTAAGTGGGCTTGGCCCAATAACAAATTCTGAAATTCCTAAAGAAATCTTAAAGGCCCATTTATGAAAATGGAAAGGAGGGAGTGGTGGAATTCTTTAGTACCACATTGCTTATGGAAGGTGGAGAGGACCAACTTAAATATGGAAGTTATTCCTACCTTCTCAAGTCTAGTGTGAGTAGGAGAAAGGGAACTCCACACACTCGTGCTCGCTCGCCTCGCCTCGCGTGGCGTGGCGTGGCTATGATATGCGATTATGCTATGCTATGATCAGTGTTATGTGTTCATGCTATGCTAGTATGCTTAACATGCTTTAATCTGGAATTAATCTGGAAATTGCCTAATACTTTAACAATCCAAAAACCTTATTATTATATGTCTTTTTTCAGATCCAATGGCTAGTTTTGTTGATGCTCTGAGGCCGGAGAAATTCTCCGGTGAGCACTTTAAGAGGTGGTCTGTAAAGGTCACAGATTGGCTTACTGCCATGGATGTTTTCTGGGTCAAAGATGGCTTACCTGAGGGAGACCTTTCTGATGAAGATCAGAATAAATTCCGGAAAGCCAGTGAAATCTTTGTGGGAGCTGTGCGTAATGTGATATATCGTGATCATATCTATGATGCTGTGATGCACTATAAAAGCGCTAAAGCTTCAGGGATTATCTCAAGACTACCTATGGTGCTTCGGATGCGATGGCAAATAATCAGACATCATGGAGAGCTTTCATGACTATAAGATGGTTGTAAACAAATCTATAGTCAATCAAGCTCATGAGATACAAATACCGGCTAAGGAACTTGAACTCCTTGAGTATGTTATACCCGATGAAGTTGTGGCTGGTATTATTATTGCCAAATTACCTCCTTCATGGAGGAACTTTGCCACAAGCCTCAAGCATAAGAGAGTGAAGATATCGGTTGAAAACCTGATTCAATCTCTAGATGTTGAGGAGAAAGCTCGGGCTAAAGATCATACTTGAGAAGGGAACGAGGAAAGTAGCGCCCACTTTGTCCAGAGAAAACTTCAAAGGCAAGAACAAAGGAAAGGGGAAACATCGCCCTTTCAATGCCAAAGCTACTACTACCTTCAAGAAGAAGAAGAAGGACAAGTCTGAGATGCCTTGTTTCACTTGTGGTGATCTTGGTCATTTTGCTAAGGAGTGTCCTCAGCGTGCGGACCGTAAAGAGAAGAAGGTCAACCTCGTGATTGCAACCAATGCTGATGACGGGTATGGTAATCTTCCCATCAGTACTTTTAGTATTTCAATCACCTAGTTGGTGGCTTGATACGGTGTTAATATTCACGTATGTGCTGACATCTCTTTGTTCTCTTCTTATCGGGGGCTCCAAGGTTCCTCCGTCCCGATGGGGAATGGGTCACATGCTTCGTTCGTGGTGTTGGCACGGTAGATCCAGTTTACCGGGAAGATCGTGCGGTGAAGAACGTGCAAAAGATGTCCCAACTATTCGCAAGAACCTTGTTAGCGTTTTTTTTTTGTTAAGAGATGGTCTTAAAGTAGTGTTAGAGTCCAATAAAGTAGTTATGTCTAAGCATGGACAATTTATTGGTAAAGGCTATGATTGCGGAGGCTTGTTCCGCCTAAGTTTGTCAGATTTTAATAATAAGTCAGTCAATCATATTTGTGGCACAATTGATGATAATTCTAGTGTTTGGCATTCTCGTTTATGTCATGTGAACTTTGGTTTGATGTCACATTTATCTAGCTTGCGGTTAATTCCAGATTTCACCATTGCCAAAGGTTCTAAGTGCCATAGTTGTGTGCAATCTAAGCAACCTCGAAAGCCTCACAAGGCAGCGGAGGAGAGATACTTGGCACCTCTAGAGCTCATACATTCTGATCTATGCGAGATGAATGGTGTGTTGACTAAAGGTGAAAAGAGATATTTCATGACGTTTATTGATGATGCTTCTAGATATTGTTATATTTACTTACTGAAAACTAAAGATGAGGCATTAGACTACTTTAAAATCTTTAAGGCTGAAGTTGAAAATCAACTAGAAAAGAAAGATTAAACGCCTAAGGTCAGATCGTGGTGGTGAATATTTTCCTATAACTTTTGATGAGTTTTGTGCGAACATGGTATTATTCATGAGAGGACACCTCTCTATTCGCCCGAATCAAACGGGGTTGCCGAGAGGAAAAATCGCACGCGACCGACTTGGTTAACGCCATGTTAGACACTGGCTGGTTTTATCTAAGGCATGGTGGGGAAGCTATATTGATCTGCGAGTCATGTCCTCGAATAGAATTCCAAACAGAAATAAAGAGACAACACCATATGAGATATGGGTTAGAAGGAAACCATCACTTTCATACTTTGCGCACGTGGGGATGCTTGGCTGAAAGTCAATGTTCCAATTAATAAGAAGCGTAAGCTTGGACCAAAGACGGTAGATTGTGTCTTTCTTGGATATGCTCACAACAAAGCATTGCCTATCGATTTTTAGTAGTAAAATCTGAAGTTTCGATATGCATGTTGATACTATCTTTGAATCTCGTGATGCTACATTTTTTGAGAATATATTTTCTGTGAAAGATATGCGTAGCAATGCTAGGTTTTCTCTTGAACTAGCTTCTCGATATTACTATACCTATCGAAGTCTCCTATTGAGTCGTTTGAGCAACCACTTGAGAAGGATGACAATAAAGTTCCTGTGAGGAACAAGAGACAAAGGATTGCAAAATCTTTTGGTGATGATTTCATTGTGTACCTTATGGATGATACTCCCACCTCTATTTCAGAGGCATACGCATCTCCGGATGCGGATGATTGGAAAGAAGCGTTCGTAGTGAGATGGACTCGATTCTTTCTAATGGAACTTGGGAGCTTTCTGAACTACCTTTTTGGTTACAAACCAATCGGTTGTAAGTGGGTGTTCAAGAAAAAAGCTTAGACCTGATGGTACTATTGACAAGTACAAGGCTCGGCTTGTAGCTAAGGGCTACACTCAAGAGGAAGGAGAAGATTGCTTTGATACTTACTCACCTGTTGCTAGAATGACCACTATTCGAACACTACTATCCTTGGCTGCCTCGTATGGTCTGATCATTCATCAAATGGATGTGAAGACAACTTTTCTTAATGGAGAGTTGGATGAGGAGATTTATATGGATCAGCCGATGGGTTTGTAGTAAAAAGGTGAAGAGCGGAAGGTGTGTAAATTATTGAAGTCTTTGTATGGCTTGAAGCAAGCACCTAAACAATGGCATGAGAAGTTTGACACTACGTTAACTAATGCCGGCTATATTGTTAATGAAGCTGATAGGTGTGTGTATTATCGACATGGTGGGGCGAATCTGTCATATTATGTTCATATGTTGATGATATTCTAATCTTTGGAACAAACATGGATGTTATAAATGAGGTCAAGTCTTTCTTGTCAAAGAATTTTGATATGAAAGATCTAGGAGAGGCTGATGTAATTCTAAACATTAAGCTAATTAAGGAAGAGAGTGGGATTACTTTATCGCAATCTCACTATGTTGAGAAGGTCCCGAGTCGTTTTGGCTTTATGGATAGAAAGTCTTCTCAACACCTTATGATCCTAGTGTGACATTGCGAAAAGAATAAGAAGCGTACTAGAGATCAGCTCAAGTACTCTCGGATTGTTGGTTCACTCATGTATCTAGCAAATGCAACTGCACCGGATATCTCTTTTCTTTGTGAGCAAGTTAAGTAGGTATATGTCCAACCCGGTGATGATCATTGGCATGTACTAGAAAGGGTCTTGTGCTACCTTAAAAGGTACAATGAGTTATGGAATTCACTATTAAGGGCACCCAGGTGTGCTAGAGGGATATAGTGATGCGAACCGGATTTCGATATTGCTCAAATCTACCCACAAAGTGGGTATGTATTTACTCTTGGAGGTGGCGCAGTGTCATGGAGGTCTTGTAAACGCACTATTTTGACTAAGTCAACCATGGAAGCAGAACTTATCGCTTTTAGATACAAAGATCTGCAGAGGCGAGTGGCTACGTGAGCTCTTGTCTGACTTGCCGGTGGTTGAAAAACCAGTACCGGCTATCCTTATGAACTGTGATAATCAAACTATGATCACTAAGGTGAATAGTGCTAAGGATAATTCAAAGTCAACAAGACACATTAAAAAGACGTTTGAAATCATGTCGAAAAATTGAGAAACTCCGGAGTAATAATCGTATCTTATATACGCATGCATAAAAACCCCGGCGCATCCCTTTTACAAAAGGGCTATCACGTAATGTGATAGAAATTGCATCTAGGGAGATGGGTATGAGACCCATATGAGTTTACAGTAGTAGTAACCCAACCTTTTTGATCGGAGATCCCGTGACTAAGGACCTGGGAAGAACAAGCTATTGGTAAACTGAGGAGAGTAAAATGATAACCCTCTCTATGTGAAGATGTAATACTCTCAAGAGCGTTGAGGCTCTGTATGGTAGGTTGGCAAGAATGCCTTAATATGTCCTATTGACTTTATAAGTAAAGATGCTGTCCTACAGAGCATTCTTGAAAGGGCATACCTATATGAGTTCGACTGTTAAACGTCGCAGTCTATGAGACTTGGGTGATCTCTAGTAAGCTCATGAAGAGACTGAGGAGTATGACGTATATGCTCCACCCACGGGGAAAGGCTACTTGGCAAATAAGTACTAGTTTAGCTTTGAGCAAAGCTTATTCGCACAAAACTTGCAATTCAAGGCGTAGTCCATTGTTCAAGTTGTGGATAGGTGTAGCTTGAAGTTCTAGGCGGAAGTTCAACTTAACAGTCTCTGCTGAAACACTAGTATATCAAACGGTAGCGAGAACAGGCAAAATCTCTAAATGGGTATTTGAGATCTGGCGGGGGATTGTTGGAATTTAGATGTTAAGTGGGCTTGGACCAATAACAAATTCTGAAAATTCCTAAAGAAATCTCAAAGGCCCATTCATGAAAATGGAAAGGAGGGAGTGGTGGAATTCTTTAGTACCACATTGCTTATGGAAGGTGGAGAGGACCAACTTAAATATGGAAGTTATTCCTACCTTCTCAAGTCTAGTGTGAGTAGTAGGAGAAAGGGAACTCCACACGCGGGCAGCCTCGCCCGCCCTCTGCCGGCCGGGGCGGGCGGGGCGGGGCGGGCGGGCGTGGCGTGGGCGAAAGGCGCGCGCGCACATGCATGCGTGAATGGTCTTCCGAAATCGGCTCCTCGCCTTCGGGGCGCGGTCTCCTCCTTTGCGCTTCAGTTTTTTGGTCTTTTGGTTTGTAGAGTTCTAATAGATCGTGATTGTGTCACGAGGTCGGTTCACCCGACTATATAAGCAGACCACCGGCCACACTAAACGCATCCAATCCAAAGTTTTTGCCTCTTCTCGCTGCTGCGCCGCCGTCGCCAAGTCTCCAGCCCGATCGTTCGCGTGCACCAGCGACCGGCGAGCAGTCTCCCGAACCGTCGTCTTTACGATCCCCGCACCGGAGAAGGCGAATAAGGTTTTGGGAAGCGCTCTTGCGCGATCGCTCCCGATCTTCGTCATGGCTCGCCTACCGAGAAGGACACGCGAGGACCGTCCCTAGCGCCGTCTTAAATCGACAACTTCTTCACCAACCGCCGATCGACGACAGCGACAACGAAAATGGAGGAACTTCGGCGCCGCTTTCGAATCTCTCCATTACGTTGTCCTCAACGTCGGCCCGGTATTCTCGAAATCTAATCTTCATGTTAGTCATGTTTAATCTATCCAATCTATCCGGTGTGCTAGTTGTGTTTTACACCTGTTGCCATGATCTATGATATGCGATTATGTTATGCTATGATCGGTGTTATGTGTTTGTGCTATACTAGTATGCTTAACATGCTTTATCTAGTAGATCTTTTAATCATGATTTATTTTATGGAATTAATCTGAAATTGCCTAATACTTTAACATATATTTGTGTTCATGAGGCTTCAAAAGTTGGAGAAGTGCTGAGTGAAGTGCTTAATGGTCCACTCAAGAGGGTTTTATGGTCGTCCGAATGAAGGAACGTGACAAAGTCATTCCACCGTTTGAAAGGTAATTGACCTGTTGTAGGTTGAGGTTGTGGACAATAGTGGAAGCAAGAGCCAAGGCAGACGCCTCGGCCATGAGGACCCGAAGTGGGCGGCCGATGAATGGCCTGAACGAAAATCTCCCCGCATCGGTTGGACGTGAAGGTTTTGAATAAAAATCCTGTAACCTTTGGCTGAGAGTGCGTGGAATGTTCGTCGTCCTGACTTCGTGATTGTGAATAAATGGTGAGGGTCGAACCCCCGTAGACTGGATCACCGCCGATTGGTTGAGGAGACAACTTGCAAGTGATGTATGGGAGATGTAGGCATGTAGCAATAAAAACTTCAATTCTACCGGTAGTAGAGAAACGACTTTCCATCCAAGAGCTTTAGTTCCGGTTGGAGATATCAACATGTGGATCTCCTCTAGAGTGATGCCGGACAGTGGATGTGGATGTGGATCCTGTAGCTTTGCTCTCCACTGTTGGGCACCGGTGGCCGTTCAAGATCGTAGCATCAGTGCATCGGTATACACAGTGCCATAACCTCCGGTAGACGGTGCCGTAACCTCCGTCAATGCTCAATTTGACTTCCTCGATGATATTCTTTGGTGTGAAGGAGATATTTTCACTTTATAAGGAAGTATCCTATTAGGATAAGAATACGGACTTGCTTGTAAAAGATATTCCAATCTATAAGGAAACCTTTAGAGATTGCTTGAGATACAAGTCCCATAGGAGGACTATATAAGCAATAAAAGAATATTTTCCCCGCCCTCTTGCCTCAACCGCTGCTGCCCCCTCTCTCCCCGCGCCCGCCCCGCTTGCCCCTAGCACATCGCCGCTGCTCTGCAGCGCCGCTCCCCGCGCCCGGGCGTGGCCCTTTGCCCGTGTCCCCGTCCCCTCGTCGCGGTCGGACACACAGATCCATTATTCGAATGACTTGCGCTTCAAAATTGAGTTCAAAAAGAAATTCAAATAAAAGGTGCAAATTCATGAAATATAGTAAAAGTTTGAAAAAAATTTCCAAACTTGAGCATGGAAGTCTAAATACTGTAGAAATGCTAAAAAAATCTGAATCTAAAATAAAAAAAAATTGCCGAGCGCCTTTAAAGACTCTCAAGAGAGCCGCTTCGTCGAGAGTCGCCGTGTCCGCCGACCGTCGGTCCTTGGTTCTCGGCAAAAGCCGGGTGTCCGCCGAGGGTAAGCCTTTGCCGTCCCCAAAGACTCGTTTCCATATGGAAACAAAAAAAAAAACCACCTTCGCCGAGACCCGTCTCTCGGCGAAGTGCACGACAGTGGGACCGCTCGGGTTTCTGCGGGGAAAAAATTAAAAAAATCTTTGCCGAGAGGGCCATGGCGTAGTCCCTCGACAAAGGTACCACACTTTGCCGAGGGTCGAACGACCGTCCGGCCGGGCGAAGATAGCGGGATGGACGACGTCGGGGTATGTCTGTCTCTGCCGAGCCCTTTCTCGTCGCCGTGGGTTGGGTTCCGTCTTTGCCTAGGGTTCTTCTTTGTCGAGACCCGCTCCCCGCAAAGCCGTCTTCGCCGAGGGTGCACCTTTTTAGCGAGCAAGGACGTTGGCAAATTAGGGCCTTCGCCGAGAGCCGAAATTTTAGCCTCTCGGCAAAACGCTGTACCGTCGGCGAAGGTCGGGGTTTCCCGTAGTGAGGCGAACATTTTCCGTCGGTTTGAACCGACGTTAACGGCTACTTTTTTTTTTTTTTTTTTCTTTGAGAGGCCAAACCGACCCTCGGCCAGAATCTTTGTCGAGAGTCTAGTGATGCGGTGCACAGCAAAAAGAGCCTCTGCCGTGGAAAAATTCCTCGGAGGTTCTTTTTGCCGAGCACTACGCCGGCAAAGGACCCCTTTGAGAACCGGATCTCACGATGGCAACGGGTATGTACCCGATGGATACTAGTCATCCATACCCATACCCGTCAGGTCAAATCCGTACCCGTCGGGTTACCCGCGAAATCATATGGATACTGATTTCATTCCATACCCATACCCGACGGGTAATCCATACCCGCTAATACACCCGAGTTCATGGGCCATATTATATACTCATATGTTTATATGGGCCAAATACTGAGCTATATGAGCCAACTTAATGAACAATACACTAGAGTTCAGAAATATATATACACTCAAATGCTTATGTGGACCAAATTAATGGGTCACATGCTTATTTAGGCTAAAATTGTAGATATGGACTATATATTTGTGCGGGTATTTTCTACCCGCGGGTACGCGGGTATGGATATCTTTGCACTTCCATACCCGTACCCGTCATACCCGATGGATACAACATTTTACCCACTAACGTATCCATAGATACCAAATTCGTTCCATACCCGTCACTTTATCGGGTAAAACCCATCGGGTTTTCGGGTTTCGGGTACCAGTTGACATCTTGAACCGGATCCGTGACGTGTGGAGTGTCTTGCAGTGGTGTATATATATATATATGCACGCAGCCCGTCTTCTCGATCAATGGGACTGGACACGCAGAGTAGGTTTTTTTAGAAGAGGACACGCAGAGTAGGATAGCTGACTTGGCTATTGAGGTGATCTAAATGGTGGACCTCTCAACGATTGAGGTTCTCGGCAATGACGGTGGTGTCATCGCTGCGGCCGTGCTTACCGTTCTGCTGGTGGCGCTTAGCACGTACGGCCGTCGTTTGTGCCGGCACCCGGCAGTCCGCTTCTTCGTGTGGGGTGCCTCCATGGTATTCCTGCCGCTCTCCTCCGCCATCCTCTCCGCCCTGCTGAGCAGGGTCAGGGAGGAGTTCAAGTGCTGGAGCTCTAATAATGCCCATGCCTCCAACCCTAGTCCCTCTCCCCCAACGGGTCGGCACAACCGCAACGTCCAGAATATGTGGACGCTGCTCCTGTGGCTCGTGCTCATCCTCACCATCAAGTGCAACGCCAACATGGCGGCGACGGCCGTCACCGCTGCGGCCTCCTTGCCTTCGGACGGTGACGCTAGCGTCGACGGCTACAGGATCAGGCCCCCCGTGGAGAACCTCGCGGAGTACGCCTGGCTGGCCTACCTTATCTGGCTCTGCGTTCCGGTGGCGGAATGGCTGGGTGGTCTCAACAAAGCCATCTTCTTCTTGTTCAGCGCGCTTGGTCTGGCCAAGCTGTTGCTCAAGCTGGCGGCCTTCTACAGCGCGAGCGGCTCGTTCGCGCTGGGTAAGAACGCGCGCCTTATCGCCGGCTACATGGAGCAGCTCGTCGCCGACGGCGGCCGCGAACAAGTGCCGCGCTACATAGTGATGGGAGAGAAGAAGAAGCACGTCGAGGAGAGCCCTCAGGGATACCGCATAAAGAGTGACGCCCTGCAGGACAGGTTCAGCGGCCTCGTCACACTGGACCGCGTGTGGCGGCTGGCTGAGCACGGGGATGGCGTGCTCGCCGAGAGGGTGGAGCTCAGGGACCTCTGCCTCTCCTACTCGCTCTTCAAGATCCTGCGGCGGCGGCTGTCAGGGTACCCTCTGGCCGACGCTGGGTCCGCCGAGGCGCTTAGCTTCGTGCTCAGAGGCATGGACAGCGCCGGCACGGGCGGCGCCGACAGGGTGTTCCGTGTCCTCGTGGATGAGCTCTGGTTTGCAAGTGATTTCTACTACTCTCCCATCCCGTTGTGCATCTTCGGCGGATGGTGCGCCGCGCTCAACTACATCTGTTCCGTTCTAATCATCGTCGGAGCCGTTGCTGTGGGATGTTTTTATCAGTACAAGGGTGTGATACACTACACGTGGTACAAGGTAATCACTTACATCCTCCTGCTCGCCGTCGTGGTCGTCGAGGCATGGGAGATCGTCACCGGCGTGTGCTCCAACTGGACCAAGATGGCGCTGCTCGGCCACTACATAAGGCACCAGTCGATGTGGCGCCGATCCAGCTGCGCCCACGCGGCGCTCACTGCGATGCTGCACCTCACGCCGCCGGCGAAGCGTTGGCGGGACAAGCTCGGACAGAACTCGGTGCTGGAGCCTAGCCGCTTCCGCAGGCGGACCGGGCTTCTCTCGGAGCAACTATACGGCAGTTCGGGGCTCATGACGTCCATCCCGGTGTCGCCGTTAGTCAAAGACGCGGTGCTCCGGCACTCCGGAGGAGCTACGGGGACGGGGCGAGCCAAGACAACAGCGCAGCGGCACGCCGAGTCGGCGGCGGCAAGGTGGACGCTGACGGGAGCAGCAACACGGAGCTCATCCTCGTGTGGCACGTCGCCACGAGGCTCTTCGAGATGAAGTCGACGTCAGCATCGCCGGATATGATCGCCGCCTGCCACCTCTCCTACTACTGCGCCTACCTGGTAGCGGCGGCGCCGGAGCTGCTGCCGGATTCCGCGGTGTGGACCAAGAGACGGTACAAGGAAGTGTCCGACGACGTGCGCGCCGCGCTCGGTGCAGATGGCGGCGTCGACGGCCAGTCAACGACTGCCGAGAGGTATGAACGGCTGTTAGCGGAGCTGAGCAAGGCCTCGCGGGACACCGTGCTGCGCCGGGGCGCGGAGCTCGGCCGGCACCTGGTGGAAGAGTACGCCGAGGACGAGGCGTCGGCCTGCCGGATCCTGGCCGACTTCTGGTCCGAGATGGTGCTCTTCGTGGCGCCGTCGGAGAATGCCAAGGGCCACGTCCAGGCCATGGCGCGCGGCGGCGAGTTCATCACGCTCATCTGGGCGTTGCTTCTCCACGCTGGCGTCACCACAAGGCCTACTGACACGCCGGGCGGTGCTATCCCGTAATCAGTGGAGGTGAAACATATGTATTGTAGTACAACACGGTAGTAAACTCGTGTCGCCTTTACCTCTGTGCCTCTATGTTTTTAGTTTAAACGAATGCATGCTCATAAAACTGTAGCTCGTCATTTCATTTCAGGACAAAGGTAAGAGGTAACTATATATATATAGCTCCTCGTACTACTTGCGTACACTGCTACACAATAGGGATAGTGTATCACTTTTAATCACCCCTACATAATAGGGATATATCACTTTCTTGTAACATATCCGTGAATGTGTTCTAATGAAATTTCATAATAACACAAAATAGTGTGTGACTTGGGCTGTAACACAAAAATGCCGTTTTATAAAAATGTGTTACTAACATTAATTATAAATACTGCAAAATTAATGTTACTAACGGCTATTATGAATGATCAGTGGAGGTGAAACATGCATGTATATATTGTAGTACAACACGGTAGTAAACTCGTGGCGCCTTGCCTCTATGTTTTTAGTTTATTCGAATGCATGCTCATGAAACTGTAGCTCATCATTTCATTTCAGGACAAAGGTAAGCAGGTTACTGTATAGCTCGTACTATAAACCTGCGTACACTGCTACACCATAGGGATACTGTACAACCTTTTTTTTTCCTTTGATCTTGCTTTGTAAGAGTTAGTGGTACAGATACTTCAAGATGTAATATTCACATTGATCTGAAATTCATATTGAGCCGTATTACTTCAAGATGTAATATGCACATTCTGAAAAATGTATGTCCCTTTAGAAGATATCCCATTTTTCAGATTTCTATCATCTCTATTTTCAGTAGCCTGATTTGTATCTCCTATACACAGAGATTAAAATAAGGAATTGAGTCATCTGGCATTTAATTTCTCCCTAAAATATGCAGGTACTGAGAGTGAAGAAAAAGGAGGTTCTCTATACTCTCTGATTATAAATCGAGGGAATATGTCTTAGCCTTTGATAGCCGATCGATGTTGCTTAGGGTTTGCGTTTGTATGCCTTTCAACATATCCCCATGCTCTCTACAGGATGGATGATGGCTTGCATTTCAGAATGATCAGTTGATTTGAAGAAACAACCTGCTCAAGCTGTCCTTTGTTTTTATGAACTTGCATTGTGGGACTTAGTAGCACAGTTACTTTGACATTTTTAGAACTTGCTTTGTAGTAGGTATGGCACAGATGCTGTAAATGTAGAGATGATTCTTTTATCTGAAATAAATATGGTCTTTTGAGCCCCTTCTGTTCTACTCCATCTTGATGGTTTACAAGAATCTTCACATATATGTATAAGCACAGATTTAGAAATCTCAGCATGCTAAAAAAGGTATCCAGATCAACATCCAACACGATAAGGTACTGTAGAGTGAGATATTAATGAACAGAACACAGTTAAATATTTTTATTGAAATGTAACTTTCTTGCAGACAACCACATTGCGGCATCTTGGTGAACTCCGAGTAAAAGATATGTAAATCCTCCTTGGATGCAAGTTGCAGTGGCAGAAGATTGCTCAACCATAAAATTTTTAGTATTTCAAAATACAAAAACAGAGCAAGCTGTGGCTTCAGCAGCTGCCTACTGGAAAATATTACGCGCACCCCGACACCATCCCCGGACCAGTCGGCGAAGACTTGGGTGCTCTCCGAGTCCACGCCCATCCTCGCCGCGGCGGCGACACTCGCAAATCGAGATCCGGAGCAGACCCATCCGGCCGGCGAGATGGACCTCGTGGTGGGTGCCCTGTCGGGCATGGTGGACGCGCTGCCGGGGAAGCTCGGCGAGCTGCTGGAGCAGGAGTATGCGCTGCTCTCCGGCGTGCGCGGCGACGTCCTCTTCCTCCAGGCCGAGCTGTTAAGCATGCGCGCCGCCATCATCCACTGTGAGTCCCTCGACCACCACGACTCCCAGACCACTGGATGGATCGGCCTCGTCCGCGAGGTGGCCTACGACATCGAGGACTGGGTTGACCTCTTCGGCATCCGCGTCGACGGCGGCGCCCAACCCACTTCCGGGTTTCGTGCCTGGTTCCGTCGCGGTATGGACAAGTTAACGGCGCTCCCCGCCCGCCACACCATCGCGAGCGAGCTCCAGGGCCTCAAGGAGCGCGTTCTTGAGATTAGCGAGCAGCGGAATCGCTACAAGCTCGGCACGACCAGCACCACCTCGCAGCATCCCCTTGATCCCAGGCTTTCCGCGCTCTTCGTCGAAACTGGAAGCCTCGTCGGTTTGGGTGGGAAAGTGGAGGATGTGTCCAAGATTCTCATGGACGCCGGCGGCAGCGGCAGTAATGAGCTGAAAATCGTCTCCATTGTCGGGATGGCCGGCTCAGGGAAGACGACGCTCGCCAATGCAGTGTACCAGCGTCTTCAAGCAGACAACACCTTCCAGTGCAAAGCTTTTGTCTCCATCGGACCGAAGCAGGACATGGTGAAGACAGTCAAGGACATGCTCTCAAAACTCAGCGAACGGCACCAAGGAGGCGAGGACATTAACCAACTCATCCACAGGGTGAGAGAAATACTGGAGAAGAAGAGGTACGCCTAGCATGATCTGCTGAATTTTGGCAACCAGACTACAGACTCACAAGCTGATTTGGTAATATTTTGCTTCATCTGTGCATCCTTTTTGGACCATTTAACAGGTACCTCATTGTGATTGATGATCTATGGAGTAGTGAACAATGGCGAGCAATAAGTTGTTGCTTTCCAGACAACAATGTTGGTAGTAGGATAATCACCACAACAAGGAATGATGCGTTGCCCACCAATCATCATTCCGGTTCAAGCAAATTTGTCCACAAGATCGGCCTCCTTACTGACAATGAAGCCGAGGAATTGTTTCTGAAGAAAGCTTTCAGCAGCCGGAATGATTGTCCACAACATCTGAAGGATGCTTTTACCAAGGTTCTGAGAAGGTGTGCTGGCCTGCCACTTGCTGTGGTTAGCATAGCTGGTAAGTTAGCACACAAGCAATCAGGAGCTGAATGGGAGAAGCATGGATCGAACTTGCTATGCAGTTCACATCCAGATGGGTCAGATAGGCTGAAGCAAATACTCGATCTTAGCTACAATGATCTAGAGCCACAACTCAGGTTATGCTTGCTGTATCTGAGCATATTTCCTGAGAACTCAGAGATTGAGACAGAGCGCCTAGTGAGGCGATGGATCGCCGAAGGATTCATTGCTGGAAACAATGAGGAGACAGCAATTAATTACCTGAATGAGCTAATTGGCAGAAACTTGGTACAACCATTGGATCTGAACCATGATGGTATCCCAAGGCGTTGCAGAGTCCACCCAGTGATATATGATTTCATTGTTTGCAAGTCCATGGAAGACAACTTTTCCACCCTGACAAATGCTCAACATGTCCCAAACAACAACAGAACTGTTCGTCGGCTATCCCTGAATTTGAAGAACAATAGCAAGGAAGATCATCAACCTGCAGCACGAAATGAGTCTACTGACTTATCTCATGCTCGCTCAGTCACTGTCTTTGGTCACGCCAGTGCCACCCCTCATCTGACTGATCTGAAAGTGGTGCGTGTGCTGGACCTTGAAGGCTGCAATGGTCCTGTGTGCTTGGATGGCCTATGCAAGCTGGTGCTGTTGAGGTACCTGAGCCTCAAAGGCACTGATGTCAGTAAACTCCCAGAGGAAATTGGGGATCTAAAGTGCTTGGAGACACTTGATGTGAGGTCAACAAAGGTGGAAGAGCTGCCTCCTAGTATTGTCAGGCTGGAAAAGATAATGCATTTGCTTGCTGGGAGTGCCAAGCTTCCTTGTGGGATGCCAAAGATGAAGTACATACGGTCATTGTCATGCGCTGGTAACACCAAGAGCTCTGCCAGCGTCGTGGAAGAGTTCAGTAAGCACGATAACTTGAGGGAGCTGGAACTGTATTATTATGCAACTGAAACGCCTGGAAATGAGAAGCAAATCGTTTTCCCCGGTAATGGGCTCCAGACTGTTAAACAACTGTGCATCCGGTGCACATCACCATCTGTAACATTTGAGCCCCGCGTACTGGCAAAGGTCCAAGCACTCGAGCTGAGGTTCAAGAAAGGCCGTGATGATGAATCAAGTGGCGTGTCTGGCTTAGAGCATCTGTCGAGCCTGAAGCATTTGGTCCTTGAGTTTGAGAAGCAT
The DNA here is from genome assembly GCA_015847255.1 of Hyparrhenia diplandra. Classification (NCBI taxonomy): domain Eukaryota; kingdom Viridiplantae; phylum Streptophyta; class Magnoliopsida; order Poales; family Poaceae; genus Hyparrhenia; species Hyparrhenia diplandra. The sequence goes on along the minus strand of JADLZK010006213.1, from coordinate 54,094 downwards.
GATGTAGGCGCCATGGTGACAGTTGATGCTGTGAGGAAGGCTGCTGAAGGGCTGCTTCTAGATCATAAATATATCACTATAAAGGTGGATGGAAAGAACTACTAATGCATTGAGGATTGAGGAAGAGGTAAGCTACACCTATAAGCTTTATCACAAGCAGTGTAACGCGTCTGCTGATTCTGTCATTCCATGTCTAAGCACTTCCTCCAATATGCGATACATTCATTGTTTACTAAAATGTTGAGACTTGAGAATGTTTCAGTTTCCCATGTTGTAAACTTTTTATTTAATGATGTGTAACTCATTTATATTTTTCAAAAGTTTGATGTTTTCTGCTGCTGTTCTTGCTTTGGGTACCCTAAATTCTTGAATGGTTTTCACATCGTTGTGAAACTGCATAGTTGGACAGAAAAGATTAAATAGAACCTTGAAAATTATATTTTCAAACTATCTTGAAAAGTAATTTTGGTTTGGCACCCTTTATAGGTCCTTATATAGGCACTCATTAATACTTAATAGAGCCTCATTATTATAGACTGGGGTTCCTCTGTTGATCATTAAACGATACAGATTGTCTTAAACTGATAACCTCTTTTAATAGCTGATTAAAATAGTGGACATGATTACCTCTTTTAATAGCTGATTAAGACCATAGATAGTTAAAGATGACTGCCTCTATTAATAAATTAACAGTGGTGTACTGCGTCCTAATCCCCACCTCTGTTAATGTTTTGACTCAGTTGGGCGTTTTATAAAAACCGTCTCTGTTAATGCTTTTAACATAAATGAGTGTTAATGCACTAATAGAGACGGGACTCTCACCTAGGCGCCTCTCTCCGTTGATAGATGCAGTGTCCATTCATGCTCACCAAGCCTTATCTCCCAGAATATAATGCAACTCACAGCGAACCGTGTTATGTTCACAACTTGTATAGTTGTATTAATCAATATAGGGATCCTAACCAATATCACTCACGCGTCAGTGCATACTTGTTAGTAATTTATGTTTGTTGATGAGGCACACACGTACACATTGAATGTTTCTTCCCACCGCGAGTCTACTGTCTAGGTACTTTTGATGGTAAGTAACAACAAAGAAATGGTCATTTTGGAATATTTTAGACACGTATGTTTTGTTTTATTAGTTGCCTATTGTACACTGATCTGAAATCGATCTCTATGGTTATGACTATTAATTAAGCTTGTGATAACAAAACATAAGGTTTTCTTTAGATGCCGACTTAACGAGGGAATGCACTTAGGTAAGCAAACCTATAATGCAATTGCCGACTTACATGCGCACAAAGGCAAGTAGGAACTTGAATTGTTAAGATTGCGTGTATGATTGTGATGGAACTGATGACAACTTCATCCTTCTCCATCTAAAAACATTAGCACAAGTAGTAAATTACAGGCTCATGGCGAAATAGTAAAGTAAACCCAGTAATGTTGATGCACGTGTTCACTTAGATATAGTCAACAATACGTTATATGAAAGCCAAGAAAGTCTTAGTTGCATTCATTCACATCATCATTAGTGACGAAATTGCCAAGTTTTGATTTTCTTTTCTAAATAATATTGCTTTAATGAAAGTTGTAAGAATAGGTGTTGCACTCTGTAAGTTGTAGGAATAATAGCTAGCCTATCAACATTAGCAAAATCGACTAAATCGAGAGCCCACTAATATTTGGAATCCACACAGCTATTGGAATCGTTCAAATCCAGAGAAACAAAGAAGGGCGCAGCAAAATTTGTTGCTAACATTGTTTTTTTCTTTTTGGAATGAAATCGGGAGGGGAATCCCCTACTGAGCTTTTATTAAACTTAAACGGAGCTCCTTACAAAAGTCTCAAGAAAAAAAAAAAAGAGATTAAGAAAACAAAAGAGCAATATCCATTGGTGAAACAAGTGCTTGGAGGAAGCCTTTGCTCTTATTCTAACTAGAGCTAACTCAGATCCGAAGACTTTGCACGAAGCCAAGGAAAGCTGAACTTGTCTGAAGATGCTATTTCTAGCTGTCCAGATTGCTCAAAGCATAGCAATAATAATTTCCATGAAGACTTTACTATTAAGTTGAGCTTTGAAAGCAAGGACAGAATCCATAATATCCTTTTTTTTTTATGAAACTATCCATAATATCCTCGACCTTGAATAAGATGAGCCAGATCAAGAAGATTCCAACATGACATGGCAAGCGGGCAGTGGAAGAAGAGATGATGTAAACTCTCTTCTTCATCCAAAGAACAAAGCACACAGCTGTAACTTTGAAGGCTATTTGAAGCCCCATATTCCTTCGTTCTACTGTTGCCGACATCGTCCTAAGACGTCATATGCTTAGCCTGATTTTTGCTTTCTTTTCAGGCCACAAACATCATCCAACTAATCTAAATCCTACCGTCAGCACTCATCCTGATCCTTAGGACCGAGCACCTTCTCCTTGCTGCTAGTTCATCTTCACTTTTCGTTACATGTATATAGGAAATTTGTTTTCTATTTTTATGGATGAGTTTAATTTTTACAAAACGATTCTTCTGAGACAGACCATGTTACTGATCGATCATCACTAGAAACAAATTTAATTTCAATATGAAGCCAGAAACATCAACCAAGACAGTTTCGTATCTGTAAAATGACCTTGATTTCTAGATGTTTTTGGTAGAGATAATTGCTGCAAACATCCTATTTTTAACCTCCTCTATAAATGATCCATATTAAGAAAATGGTGTCGACTCTTCAGAACAAGGAGGTGCTGAAGTAGCTTTTCAGTAGGTACACGTACAGACGCTCTCTTCCTTCTTTTTTTAAGAAAAAGCCTCTCATTGGCCATTGTATGTTGACTTAATACTTACTCCCTCCGTCCCTTTTTAGATGTCGCTATGGGGTGCGTCTTGGGTCAAACTTTCTCAACTTTTGACTGCGTTTGTAGAAAATACGTACAACATTTATATCTCCAAATAAATTTATTAAAAAACTAGACTTAAAGATCTTTCCGATGATACTAATTACTTTGCATAAATATTTATATATTTTAATATATATAATTGACGGTAGTTTGAAAACGTTGACTTACCGGGAGGCGAGAATGACATCTATTTAGGGACAGAGGGGAGTATTAGTTAGGTTCTTTGAACGAAATTTCCTTATGGCTCCGATGTAAGTCTATATATACGCGCAAATGCAAGCACCACACAGCATTCCATCTAGCCAGTGAACAAAGTTCAGTCATAGAGAGAGAGAGAAAGCATACTCCGTAGATACATAAAGTTTGGCCCAGTTAGTTGCAAAGGTGGTGCAATATGCTGCCCACAAATAAAGAACTCGTCAATGGAGGGATCGTCGCCGCCGCAGTTCTGGCCATGCTGCTGGTGGCGCTCAGCACGTGCGGCCGTCGATGCCGGCAGCCGGCGGTTCGCTTCTTCGTGTGGGGCGCCTCCATCGTGTTCCTCCCACTGACGTCCTCCATCATCAGCTCCTTGCTGGGTAGGAGCACAGAGCCCGAGTGTGACGGCACGCTGCCACCGCTAGGAGGGCAAAACCCCGACATCCAGAACATGTGGACCGTTCTCCTGTGGATCGTTCTCATCCTCACTATCAAGTGCAACGCCGATGTCGCTGCAGCAGCCGTCGCCGCAGCCGCGGCCTCGCCTGACGGCGGCGACGTCCACATCAACGGGCAGAAGATCAGGGCCCCCATGGAGCTTGTCGCTCAGTACGCCTGGGCGGCCTTCCTTATCAGGCTCTGCGTCCCGCTGGCGGGACAATGGCTGGGCGCTTTCAACATAGCCATCTTCATCGCCTTCAGCGTGCTCGGCCTCGCCAAGGTGGCGCTCAACCTGGCCGCCTTCTGGCGTGCAAGCGACTCGTTCGCTCTCGGCAAGAACACGAGGCTTATTGCCGGCTACATGGCGCAGCTCGTCAGCGAAGGCACCGACGGGCAGGAGGTGCCGCGCTACATAGTGACGGGAGAGGAAAAGAAGCACGTCGAGGAGAGCGCTCGGGGCTACCGCGTTAAGCGCGGCGTTCTTGACGACGACCTTAGCAGCCTCGTGACGCTGGACCGCGTGTGGTGGCTGGCAGAGCCAGAGCACAATGGCATCCTCGCCGAGCACAAGCTGAGAGACCTCTGCCTTTCCTACTCGTTGTTTAAGATCCTGCGGCGGAGGCTGTCAGGGTATCCCCTCGCCGACGCTGGGTCCAGGGAGTCCCTCAACTTCGTGCTCCGAGGCATGGACAGCGTCGGCGCCAGCGTCAACTCCGGCCGTGTGTTCCGTGTCCTCGTCGACGAGCTCTCGTTTGCAAGTGATTTCTACTACTCCCCATCCCGTTGTGCGCCTTGGGCGGGTGGTGGGCAACACTCAACTAGCTCTGCTCCGTCCTCATCATCGTCGGAGCTATAGCTGTGGGGATTCATTTATGAGATCAAGGACGTGGTACAGACAACGCCTGATAGTAAATATAAGGTCATCATCACTTACTCCCTCCTCCTGGCCGTCGTGCTCATAGAGACATGGGAGATCGTCGCCGGCGTTTGCTCCAACTGGACCAAGGTGGCCCTGCGTGGTCACTACATCAGGCACGAGTCGGCATGGCGCCGGTTCAGCTTCGTGCACGCAGCCCTCGTGGCCGTGCTGCGCCTCAGGTCGCCTATGCAGTGGCGTCGTCACCAGATGGGCCAGAACTCGGTGCTGGAGCCTCACCTGTTCCTCAGGCGGATCACTGGCGGGTTCCTCCCACAGAAGCTGTACTTGTACTGCGGCGCGGGGGCGGGGCTCACAAGGCCCGTGCAGGCCACGTCCGACGTGAAGGACGCCGTGTTCAGGTCACTGCTGAGCAGCTACGGGAGGATGACCAAAGGTGGTGCGGCTGCGGTGCGTCGTGTCGGCGGCAGGATCAATTGGGCGGTGTATGGCACCCGGAGAAGCTGGGCGTGGGGAGACGAGGACGAAGGCGGAAGCAGCAACGCCGAACTGATCCTCACGTGGCACATCGGCACTGCGCTCTTCGAGATGATGAACTCGACGACGTCGACCTCGGCTCCTGAAATGCAAGCTGCCAGGCACCTCTCCTGCTACTGCGCCTACCTGGTGGCAGCGGCACGGAGCTGCTCCCCGGACTCCGGCCTTTGGACCATCAAAATACACAAGGATGTGTCGGAGGACGTGCGTGCGGCACTTGCCACCGTGGCGGCTGGGGCGAATCCCCAGCGGCTAGGGTACGAGAGGCTGGTGGCGGCTCGAAAAGCGGACTCGCGAGACGCGGTGTTGCGCGGGCGCCCGAGCTGGGTCGCCACCACCGGTAAATGAGTACGCCCGGGACGAAGTGTCGGCATGGCGGATTCTGTTGGACTTCTGGTCCGACATGCTGTTGTACCTTGCGCCATCGGAGAAGGTGAAGGGCCACGCCGAGGCCATGGCGCGTGGTGGCGAGTTCATCACGCCGTGCAGGGCGTTACTCCTTCACGCCGGAAACACTACCACAGGCCTGGCACGCCAGGGCGGTGCTATCCCCAAACCTCCTATCTCAGATTTGTTAGCTAAATTATTACAAGAGTCCTAGTTCAATGTAATCTAGGTTCCTAAATTAGAGTGAGAGTCGGTTGGGATTGAGCATGAACGGAGTGAGAGTCGGTCGGGATTGAGCATGAACGGAGGCGTGCTCGTTCATGACACCATCTGAGTAGAGTTTGGTCAGCTCATGCCATGGTGTGTGCCGCACACGTAGCGTGCACCGAGTTGTAAACGGTGTAGCGCACGCAATGCTCGACATGGCATGGGGAACTTGGAGTCTCAAGTCTGTATAAATATTAAACATGAGTAATTGTAAAAGCCGCTTAGATTGGTTGGGCAGTGCCAATTCCATATCTCGAGTTTTATCGTTTTCATCTATACCTTGCTCTCGCCGCGATCACCGCCCCGTTACCAGCAACCACGTTCTAGCCCGTCGCAATGATCATGTTTCAACAAATGGTATCAGAGCCGAAGCTTGACGGTGTTCCAATAAGTGATATCGGAACCAAAGGTTGACGAAGGGGAGGACATTCGTTGGTGAGAAGAAGAATTGAAGGAAGCAGGGTGTCCATCGTTTACGAGAAGAGGAAGGCAAGAACCCTATCAAAGCTGCCATGGGTGACAACAACACTAAGGACTGGGAGGACACATGATGAACTAGGCAGCAAGAAGTCTGGTATGGCCTATGTTATCGCACACTAATTATCAGGAGGGGTCCGCTTTGGTGCAATGCAATCTTGAAGGCATGTATCCGTGGGGAGCGATTGAGTCTGACAAAGTGGAGAGACACAAAGATCGATTGGCTCTTGGAGTAATGATCCACGGCGTGCCACCGGAGATGCATTATATCTTTGCGAGAACAAGAAGTCGGCGGAAGAGACATAGGAAGTTATCAAGACCGTGCGTCTCGGTGCGGAACGTGTCAAGGAGGTGTCTGCCCAAAAGTTGATGGCTGAATTTGAATCCATCTCATTCAAATCAGGAGAGAGTGGAAGGTTTTGTAGTCGGGATCACAAAGCTGGTAACTGAAAGGCCTTTTGGGGAGACCATAGATAACACCGAGTTGTCGAAGTGTCTTAGCGTCCTCCTAGCTCGCTGTAGTTAGATAGCAGTCTCGATCGAGATGTTATGTGTCATGAAGGAATTGACCGTAGAGGACTTAGTCGGACAACTGCACAAGGCCAGGTGTCTCCTATTGACCAAGAAGAATGGATTTCGAAAAACAAACGTCGGATGTTATCAAATCAACCACAATCATCCGACAAGAAAGGTAACTACCGAGGCGGCAAAGGCAAGGAGAAGTCTAGGGCATGCAAGAATCCATGTGACTCTAGTGGTAGGCTCACCTCAATGTAAACTCCTCGTCGAAAAAGCCGGTACAAGAAGTGCAACATCTATGGCCACTTCACCAAAGAGTGGAAGATGGTAGCACCCAAAGAAGAAAGGCGGGAGGGCTCATCACGTAAACCAAGACAATGAAAACCCAACACTGATGATGGCTAAAGTTTGTAACCTTGTGCAATCAAGGATTTCAGAAGCTTAACATGTTTTCCTGAATCAGGTAATGTATTTCCTAAGGAATACAAGCAAGGTGCATGGGTGCTTGATACAGGTGCTACCAATCATATGGATCGGTTCCGAGAAGCCATGGCAAGTCTTGATGACACAATCAAGGTGCAGTTCATTTTGGAGATGGGTCCCTTGTTGAGATTCAAGGTGTGGTTGTTTTTGATTTAACCGGTCGGGAGCCCCCGACCTCTCTTTTTTAATTAAATAAAAAAGAATGTTATAAGGAAAATTTACAAGGCGTCCAGGCCCAAAAGGAAAAAGAGAATCCTATACATAACTATCTCTCCAAGATTTGAGTGAGGTGCTCTTAGCAGGTTTGGCCTTGATACAAACCAAGTCAAACTCCTGTAAGAAGATTCTTTTCCATTCATCTACTTCATTTCACCCATTGTCAAAGATAACTTTGTTTCTTGTCTTCCAAAGTGACCAACATGTAGTGATCACAATCTCTGTGAATATATAGTTGAGAAACATTTCTAAAGCAGTCAAATTTGTATCCTAGGAGATGTTCGAGATTGCCAACATTCTTTACTGAAGGAACACTGGAAAAACAAATGAAAGTATGACTCCTCATTGTTGAGATTACACACAATGCAGCTATAGCTTGGAAGGTCCATGTTCTTTCTTCTCAACATGTTTTTAGTATTTAACCTATCTCTTGCCAATATCCAATTGAAAAATTTCTGATTTCCAAGATTACTAGAGTTCCGATCCATTTAAACAATGGTGATGCGGGAGAAGAACCAGTAATTGCCTTATATGCCTTCTTACTACTGAAGATATTGTTTCCCCAAGAGTAAGTCCGAGAATCATTGGAATGTTGATCTAGATTCAAGTTCTGTAGGATAGACTTGACCTCTTCCAGTTGTTGTAGGGCTACATTTGATAGTGTGGGACTGAAGATTCTATCAAAGGATTGGCTTAAGAAAAACCTAATAGAACATTTACGTTTTCTAGCAAAGGAGATGAGTTGGGGGTACCGTCTTTCATGGCATTATCAATCCAGATATCTGACCAAAAAGTGCAGTGTTTCCTTTTGAGGATTTCAAGTAGCAAGACCTTGAAATTTATTAAAAGTTTTAAGACATCTTTCCACCAAAAGGATCCAGTTGGGGTTCTAGCATGTGGTGGTGTATCGGCATTTGGGTAGAGTTTGCTCGAGTCAAAGTTACCCAAGGAATATCTGCTCCCTTGTAGAATTTATCAAGGTATTTCATTAGGAGAGCATCATTTTGATCTTCAATGTTTATAATGCCCAACCCTCCCTCAGCTTTGGGCTTACAGGCTTCCTCCTAAGCAACCAGACATCTTCCTTTTTTGTCTGCTTCTCCCCTACTCCATAAACAATCCTTTCTAAGGTGATCTATATGTTTAACCACCTGGGGTAAAAGTTTCAGACTACACATGTAGAATGTTGGCAAAGCTGAGAAGACAGAGTTTACCAAGATCTGCCTGCCATTATATGACAGGAGTTTGCTGATGCTAGAAAGTATTCTTTCTTTTCTGTTAATGAGAGGAGCATAATTTGTCACTGTAGGTCTTGTTGTCCCTAGTGGTAAGCCAAGGTAGGTAAAGGGCATAGTGCCCACCTAACAACCAAAGATTGCATCAAGATCTTGAGCTCTAGTATTACTCATGTTTATTGGTACTAGGCTGGATTTTCCATAATTGACATGCAGTCCTGAAGATTCAGAGAAGAGTCTGATAGTTTCTCTAATATTGATGAGTGTGTTCTCGTCACCAGGGAGAACCATTAAGGTGTCATCAGCATATTGGATTATAGGGTATTCTCCTTGAAAGTTGTTGCTCAGGGGGTGATCTATAAGGCCATCATGTCAGGCTTTATTTGTCAAGGACTGTAGCAAGGTGTGGTTGTTGTAAACATCGCTAGCAAGAATCAAGACCACCGCTTACTCATGGAGGTCTATTACATATCGTCTCTCAAGTGCAACATTGTTAGTCTCGAGCAGCTTGAAGGAGGGTGCCATGTCGAAATTGACTAGGGTGTGATGGAGGTGTTCGAGCACTATCCTAAAATGATCAAAGAGTGAGGAGTGTTGATTCGTGCAGAAAGGAAAAATTGTCTGTACATTATGAATGTAAGTCTGACCTCGCTGGTTTGTCTGCTATCAAAGATGGAAGAAGAAGCATGGCTATGGCATGCTCGGTATGGTCATCTAAATTTTATGTTACTTCACGAGTTGGGCTCCAAGGATATGGTGGAAGGCATTCTATTGATCAAGAGGGTCGAGCAAGTTTGTGATGGTTGTGCCCGTTGGCAAACAACACTATGCACCGTTCCCTCTGGCATCGGTGTACCGGGCGAGTAGTGAAGGACTAGCGTTAGTTCATGGAGACTTATGTGGGCCGATCACACCGGCCACACCTAGCAGAAAGTCATCTTTTCTATTGATAGTGGATGACCATACTCAATACATGTGGCTAGAGTTGTTGGCTTCCAAAGGTTCAAGCGATGAGCTTCGGAAGATCAAAACGATGGCTAGGGTGGAGTTAGGGCGCTGTCTAAAACCACTAAGGAGCGACAGGGGTGGTGAGTTCAACTCAGGTGATATTGTGATCTTTTGCAATGATCTTGGCATCAAACACAACACAAGCACACCCTACTCTCCCCAACAGAACGACGTGGTCGAACGCCGAAATCAGTCGAGATGGCGCACTATTTACTAAAAAGTATGAATGTGCCAGTAGCGATTTGGGGAGAAGCGATTGCACGCGGCAGTCTATCTATTGAATCATTCGCCGACAAAAAGCCTGAGTGGAAAGACTCCGTATGAAGCATTGTTAGTGTTTCTTAGCGAAAGTAGAGAAGTCGGCAAGCGCACAGAAAAACCATCGTAGCACTTCACCCGGTGGTGTGTAGGGTATCGTATATTTTCATAGGGCAGGGGCGAAGCTATATTATAACTTATGGGTGCCTAGACTCTCACAAAAAATTGAATAACCAATATTAGAAACAAATTTTCAACATAGTTGCAGATTGGATTTTTACACCTAGAGATCTTCAAAGGTGCCTTGGGTCTCCACATCAACCTCGACAATTGTTTCATCACGCTGAGGTGCTCCAGGCGTTCCCCTGCTGGGTCCAGCACTTCCCGGTGACCTACTTGGGCGCACCGCTGTCCGTCGCCAGGCTAGGCCGCGCACAGGAGCAGGTTGTCGTTGACAAGGTGGCAGCTAGGATCCCAACCTGGAAGGGAGGCTTGCTCACCACCGTGGGGAGGGAGACTTCGGTGAAGACCACCCTCTTTGCAATCCCGGTGCATGTCTCCATCTACTGCGCACTTTCTTGATGGGCCATTAAGGAGATTGACAAGTGGAGACGTGCATTCCTCTAGACGGGATCGGGGTAGGTCGCTGCTAGGAAATGCCACGTTGCTTGGCCAGTTGCTTGTTCTCCTAAGTACCTCGGTGGCCTTGGCATCCCGGACCTCAAGGTCCTGGGGTTCGCGCTATGGCTGCGTTTGAGTGGATCGGATGCTCCAACTCGGCCTCCCCTTGGGCCGAGCTGCCATGCAAGCCGGAACGCGAGGTCGACGCCATGTTTTCGCCTCGGTTCATGTGCTCATTGGTGTTGGGGCAATGCGAGGTTCGGACAGATGCTAGGCTTTCGGCGGGGGGCGATCTGCTCCTTTGCACCAGCCTTGTTCCAAGCGGTGGGCACCAGGCGTCGAAAGTGCTTGGCGCGGGGAGGCACTACAAGGTCGTCATTGGGTGAAGGACATCACAGGGAATGAACGGTGAACGTGCTAACGGAGTATGCTGCGTTCTGGGATTTTCTGCAGGATGTGTAGCTCAACGAGGGCGTCCAGGACCGGTTTTTGTGGAAATGAACTTCGGGTGGGGAGTACTCCAGCTCGTCCATGTATAACAGCTTCTTCCTGGGTGCTGTCTCCTTGATTGGCGCTAAGGAGGTTTGGGGGCTTCGCACCTCCGAAGGTGAAGTTTTTGTTCTGGCTGACACTTCACGGGAAGCTCTGGGCTGCGGATCGAAGACAGAGGCATGGTCTTCAGGCAGATGTGTCCTGCGCTCTCTGCAACCAGGGAAACGAGACACAAGACCACCTCCTCTACGCTTGCATCTTCACTACGGAGGTCCGGGCTCGCTTGCTCGACCTTGGAAGGCCTACGACAAATCGCCCCGAATGGGATCGCCCGGGGCGTGGATTGGTGGATGCGGCGCAAGGCTCTAGGTGCCATCGGTCTTCCGCTATGGGTTCGACTCTCGCGTTCTACTTGTGTCTCGGGTGATTTAGAAACAGCGTAATCACAGGACCTTCGACGGCATTGGCGCCAAGACTACCCGTGTTCTGGAGGCCGTCAAGGTGGAGGGGGAGGAGTGGGTCGCGGTAGGTTTCAGCAAAGCTTGTGCCGCGGTTCGCTTTTGTGTCGTAGTAGTCTGGTGTTCAACGTCTAGTCGCACATTGGTTTTCTTTTAGTTAGTACAACCTTTAGCAGTAGCGTTTAAGCCGGTGATCTTTTTTTTTTTTTTTGAGATTGCACGACACAACGCGGGAGGCTCAACATGCACGCACTCACCCCTATGAACACACGTCTTTGTTCCTACCCGTATGAGCACCTTCGGCGGGGCCAGCCGGCAATCTTGAAATTCACGAAGTCACCACAGGCGCCTCGCTGTCGACGGGGGCGTCGTCTACCACTTAATGCTTGCGCCGGAAATCCTGAAATAAATCCAGGATAATGTGTCGCACCCAGGATTTGAACCCTGGGTGGGAGCCCCCTAACCAATGACCTTTGCCATTGCGCTATGAGCCCCTTGACTTAAGCCGGTGATCTTTGTTGTGTGCCTGCTTACTGCGTTCTATGGTAGCTCGCTGTTTAATGTGCTAAGCCGTGTAATAGACTCATTTTCCCCTTAAAGCAATACACACGCGTGATTTCGAAAAAAAATACACCTATAAAAAAAAAGGACACCCCCTTCTGGCTTACTCTTTCGCCATTGCCTGGCACGCTGAGCAGGGCGTCGGCATAGAGCATGTGGCACGTGTATTTCCGGCCGCCAGCAAGTATAAGTGTAGGCACAACGCATGAAAGTGAAGACGGGCGGAGCAAGGGGCTAGCTCATGTGGCCAGCCGGCCACGTCGCTAAAGCAAACGGCGGCTGCATTTCTCTTGTTCCCCAACCACTCAGTTAAGTCGGCGATCGATTGGCATGGATGCACGTCAGCAAATGCATAGGCCTTGCTAGCTAGCAAGCTAGTGGATGTGGTGGATCCGATCATGTGCCGGCCGGGCGGTGGCTGCGTTGCAGTGGCACTGCATATGCACGGGGACGACATGGCCCAAATAAAGGACACAGTCGAAGGTGCGAGAGCGAGCACCCCCAGTGGCGCGCGGGGCGCGAATCCGACAGCGCGTTTCGACGAGGAAAAAGAGGGCGCGGGCACGCTATGCTGCTCGGCAGGTCGATCGGGCGGCAGCCGGAGTGGCAGACGAGTGGCGTGTGTCCGCCGAGGCCGGCTTGCCGGGTGATTGCGTGCTGCATGTTGCGTGCCATGCCTGCGTGAAATGAGCCGTCAGCGCAGGCATGTGGCTGCATGTGGCCACGAGTTAGGAGAAACATGCGGCATATGCCCGGCCGGGCCTTTGCTTCCTGGGCGCTCAAGCAAACACCTCTCGTGCTCTTGAGATATCGCAGAGATGCTACCCAACGTGACCTGGATCTCTTTACGTACGCACATCAGCGTGTTGCTCCCCTGTTTCCCGCCTGATCCTAGCTGTTCACCATATCCACACGACTTAACAAACAGATACGTTTCCATGCTACTACTTGTAATCTGCTCCTGTGCCGCCAGTGCCCCCAACTACGCACGCACATGGCATCTCATCTATATAAGCACCAGATGAGCTTGCTCCCTGAATCTCGTGCTGTTACTCACATTGTCCGATCGATCCACTGCGTTAGCTACTACTCATATCTCTACCTGGAAAGCTGCCGCTGGCTGGATGGCTGCTCAGAGTTGCTGCGATGCCGTTGCCGGCACTGCACCGGCGGCCACGAGGCGCCTCATCAAATTGACAAGGCCGTCGGCGTCGCTGGTGAAGGCGAGAAAGCTAAGGAAGAAGGCTGCCGGCTGCAAACGCCGCCCAAGGGCGGCAGCGTCGTCGAGAAAGCGCGTGATGGAGATCAGGAGGAAGATGGAAGCGCTGAGGAGGCTCGTGCCACTGTGCGGAGACGATGGCGCGGTCGTCGGTCGGGAATCTGGTGGTGAACGGCTGGACGATCTCCTCCTGCACGCCGCCGGGTACATCCTGCGCCTCCAGATGCAGGTCAGAGTGATGCAGGTCATGGTCCATGCGTTAAATAACCTGCCGGAGGATTGATCTTCGTTCCCCAGACCATGTGAATTCCTTCTTTCTTTCTTCGTCTTCTTCTCTGTGGCTGGCTGCAAATCATTGGTCGTGGAGTATGGGATTGGCGATTGTTCGTTATACAGAAATATACGAACACATATAGAAATGTATTTAATTATACTACTCAAGCATGCATAACTAGATTATAGAGTATAATGTTCTATATATATAGTTTTAGGGAACCTCTGCTTGTGACAGTGGGATTAATTCTGTGTGCATGTACGCAATCATCTATGGAGTCAAGTTTTTTTATAATACATATATGTAATCCTAGATAAGAAAAACGTATAATGACATGCATGAATACGGTATGTACGAAAAGGATACAACATGGATGGCTGTCCCGACCAACTTGCATAGAGGTCTCTAACGAAAACAAAAATCACAACTGGGATCCTAAACCTTGTGCTTCTCAAAGAAGTCATAGATCTCAATCACAGACCATATTTCTCAAAAAAAAAAAAAAAAAAAAAAAAATCACTGACCATAACCGTCGACGAAGATGCCATGGCCACACCGGAGAAACCCCCACGCACAAAGGCATTGATTTGAGCACGCAATAGATGAAGCCATCGCTGCAACCATCAGCTGGGGACGCAGCCCAAGCTCCTCTAATGTTGGACCGAAGCTCACCATCGACGTCTCACTAGTGCAAGAAAGTGGTCTATCCCCGGTTCCCCACCTCCATTTGTCCCGGTTTCGTAACCGGGGTTGCGGTTCCGGGATTAATAGTTGCATCGTAGCACTAGAACTGGGGATAAAACTAAGGGTTTGTCCCGGTTCTAGACAAATGGGGGCTTTTGCATTTCAACATTCACGTGGTCAAGCCATTAGTCCCGGTTCTAGATACCACCGGGACAAAAATAGGGGTTTGCATATTTTACCACCACGTGGTCAGCTCATTTTGTCCCGGTTGTTGTCTAGAACCGGGACAAACAATAGGGTTTTTTTTTTTTTTTTGCTCTTTTTTTGATTGATGATTCATTTTCTTTTTAAAATTAAATTGGTTTTTCGGATTCGATTCTCACGATGCCAATGGCATGTATACGTCTTGCGCGATTCGAAAAGTTTCAAATGGATCGATGCATACACAAATAATAACATACAACATACATATTTAATATAGTCAAGAGCGGACATTGTGTTTGAACGTCACACCATGTCACATTCAGTACAAGTTCGAGCCATTTAGTTCAAGTTCTGAAAATATAGACAAAAAGCAGGGCTAACTATTTCAATGCCTCAAAATATATTTCAAGGGTTGTCAAACTTACGCTTCCTTTTCGGCTTCCTTTGCTACATCCTTTTCTTTTTCATCTTAAAGTCCGGTCGTCCGGGTTTGGAAGCCAAACTTGATGGGGTCAACGTAGAACTCCCCCCCGGACTTTAAGACCTGATCATCAATCATAATAAATCATGCTAATACTCCCTCCGTCCATCTATCGGAGGGATATTAGCCTCTCGCACAATGACCAAGGAGTACTAAAGCTATGTAGATTTCTAATTAATCACCTCGTTGCATGTCCATGTTTCATTTCCCAAAGTGCATGCACAACATTAGATTGGTCATATGCACAACTGCACGTGGGTACGAGGCATCATATTCATTAGCAAAATGAGAGGACCACCTAATATCCCTCCAATTCTTGGAATTTTTTTTTGGTAATATCCCTCCGATAGATGGACGGAGGGAGTATATACTTATTCATCCCGAGATTTGCATTAAACAACAAAGAGAGGAGCTTGCCACCGATCTCAAAGTTGCGTTCTCACGAGGTAATTAAAATAATTAGAGAAAAGTACCAAATAATTACAGAAAATTCTCAAACTTGGCGGTGCCTTCACACATGCCATGTAGACGCCTCGAAAAAAGTTTGAGGCCGATAGCACACTTTATAGCGCACGGGCCACACAACCATGGGAAACCTAAGTGTAAGGATAGGGTTCGCCGAAAGGTTGAGTATTGTCGATGTTTTACGACCGAGCCTGCCACGGGGTGAACCGGGCTTTGTTCGGGCCTCGATGAACCCGAGCCCAGGGTTTGTTGCACCTGGTGACATTGAGAGCGGGGTTTTTATATTGGTTCGGGCCCTCGATCAAGGATCGAGTAAAGACCTTTACGTCCGGTCGGCGTGAGCTGTTTTTTGATTGATGGGGTTAGCCGAGAATCGGCTATGAAGCTTCTACGGCGCTTGGTCGTGGCCAAGCTTGTGTTCTATCGCGTTCGTGCTCCCCTCTACGAGGTGTTCCTTGGCCGTCTTTTTTATAGTCTAAGCGACCAAGGAACTCGCTCCATCCTAGTCGGATCTGAGAGGGGTTGTTCGTAGAGGAACCGAACACCCTGCCTCTAAACAAGGTAACGACTAGTGTTCTATCCTAATTACAACAGAAGTCACCGTAGCTATGCTTCCATTGCCTTACGGGAGTTGTTTGTGGCCGCAGGCTAGGATAGAACCCTCCTAGCAACAAAATCGATGGGAGTTCTTTGGTGATCCTGTATCCACAAGCCCCCAGAGCATCTCAAGGTCGAGCCATAAGAGTTGTCTTGCTCTCCTCGGGCGAGGCCTTGATATGGTCTTCAAGATCATCTTATGGAGTGCAATTTTGAAAAAAGTGCTCCAGTAGGGTGTAGCCCCCGAGCTTCTTGCTTTTTGGCACAAAGAGCTAGAAGGTCTTTGAGTTCTTCTCCTCCGTCTTCGAGTTCTTCTCGTCGTCGGGGCTCTTCTTTCTTGAAAGGAGAGCCTTGTTCCGCTAGCCCCGAGCATCTCTGGTTTGAGTCATGAGAGTTGTCTGCTCTTCTCGGATGTGGCCTTGACGCGGTTTTTGTCGTCTTCGTGCGGCGTGCACTTTTGTTGAAAAAGTGCACCCGTAGGGTGTAGCCCCCGAGCTTCTTGCTTTTTGGCACAAAGAGCTGGAAGGTCTTTGAGTTCTTCTCCTCCGTCTTCGAGTTCTTCTCGTCGTTGGAGCTCTTTTGAAAAAATCGTGCCCCGGGTATCCTGTAGCCCCCGAGCATCTAAGAGTTCTTTTTGTAGATAGAGCTCTTAGAGGTTCTTCCTTTTTCCCGGGATTTTGACCGTTTCTCTTTTTCCGTGCGGTCACGGGAGTCATAGTGCGCTTTTACTGCGCTCCGTTTTTCGAAACGTCGATGCATGGCAATCATTGCCATAAATTCCATCTTGCGTGTTTTTGAGGTGACCACTCCTTTTTTGCTGGTTGCCTCGTCTTCTGTGGACCTGGTCCATAGGCATGTTGGTTTTGCCTATAAATATGGCCCTTCTTGCTTCGTTGAGAAACCAGAGTGTCTTTCTACTTCTCTGCTTCTTCTTCCTCTTGGACTTTCTCTCTTCTTTTTTTAGAAAAGCTTCTTTTCGAGCTTCTGATCCATGGCGGTTCTCTTGAGTGAGTTAGATCAGCCTCCGGGCGTCTTTTTTAGCCTTCTGGAGTTCTTCTGCGAGTGAGGGATGTCTTGTGATCGGGAATAGCGGCAGGCTATTCCCGCAGCAGTTCCACACCGGGAAAGTTTGGGGAGTGAGTGCGGGATGTCTTGTGATCTAAGATGATCTCCTCTCCTCCTTCGTTTTTTCTTGGTGTGGGTCAGGCAGGGTTCTTTTTGGTTACCCTCCTGAGCCTCTTTGGTCTACTTCCTCACCGCTTGGGTAGACATATGCCGGCTTCCCAACCGGTATTGGTTGCCGCTCGTCTTCGGGGAAGGTTGTGCCTTTTGAGGAATTGCTGAAGATGGTGCTCTTTGGGTGCGCTTCCTTCTACTCTTTGTGGAGTTGAGCGCTCCCTTTGGGCTCTTTTCATCCTGCTGCGACATGGTGAACTCCGGAGCCTTCTGTAGAGGGTTCTTTTCTTCGCCAGGTCGCTTATCTTGATCCTGGGGTCCATTCGCTGCCGTCGTCGGGGTTCTTCGAGCTCTAGGTGTTTATGGACTTGGGCGCAAGGGTCTTGACTTTGAAGTAGCCCCGAGTTGTTGAGACTCAGGCTCTTGGGGTTCAGATACAGGTCCGGGCGCTCCGTCTTCTTCGCCGTTGGATGCCGGTTTCTCCTGCCTGCGGTGTTGTACTCTTTAGGATTGTAGGGCCCCAGGTCTTCTTTGTATCTTGTACGTGGGAGTTCTTGTTGGGCTCCCCGTGCATCTGAGTCTTCTTTGTATCTTGTAGGGAGTTGTTTCCCATGTAACTTGTAATTGTTACTTCTTGTATGAATCTGATCTGCCTTCGTGCAGACTTGTTGCAGTTTGTTCTCTGCTTGCTCTTGAAGTGGTCATCTAGGTTGTTTTCCTCAGATGACTTGTTGCAATTGCGCCTTTAGAGTTCTTCCTTAGGCTTCCGGCTCTTATCTCCTTCTTGTAGACTCGTACCGAGTTGTTTGGAGTCATGCTCTATGACATCAGTGTTGTTTCGTCTGATGATTCAGCTCACCTTTCTGTAGACTTGGCTATAGATAGTGTTGAAGTCTTGCTTCGAGTCATCAGGGTTGTTTTCCTGACTTGTCAGCTTGTCTTCTTGTAGACCCGCTGGAGGTAGCATAGGATCTTGTCCTTGTGCGCCTTTGGGTTGTTTCTTCCTTGGCGCGTCGGCTAGCCTGTTCATAGGTCTTGCCGTAGTAGATTGGAGTCTTGCTTCAGTTCTTCAGAGTTCTTTCTTTTGAAGGAATCAGCTTGCCTTTTTCTGTAGACTTGGCTGAATGTAATTCTGAAGTTCTCCTTCTGATTTCCAGGGTTGTTTTTCTTGAAGTATTAGCCCGCCTTTTCTGTGGACTTGGCTGAGAATAGTTGTAGAGGTCTGCTCCGTTTTGTCAGTGTCCATATCCTCTGACAAATGACTTTTGTCTTCTTCTTTAGACTTGTCATGATGATTGGAGACTTGCTCTTGAATTCCAGAGTTGCTCTTTCTGGAGTATCAGCTTGTCTTTTCTGTAGATTAGCTGAAAGGTGATGGAGTCTTGCTCCTGGTCTTCAGGGTTGTTTCTTCTGAAGATCTAGCTCGTCTTTTCTGTAGACTGGCTGGTGTTGGTGGAGTCTTGCTCCTAGTCTTGAAGATTCAGCTCGTCTTTTTTGTAGACTAGCTGGTGTTGGTGGAGTCTTGCTCCTGGTCTTCAGGGTTGTTTCTTCTGAAGATTCAGCTCGTCCCTTCTGTAGACTTACTGATGGTGGTTGGGGCGTCCCCCATGTTGCCAGGGTTGTTTTCCTCTGGCATGTGACTTGTGTCTTCTTCTGAGACTTGTCACGATTGTTCGGAGGGTTTCTCCAGGCCGTTTTGGTTTCTCCTTTTAGGCCCTCTAGCGTTGTCTTTTCTTAGACATGCTAGTGTAATTTGGTGGAGTCGTGCTCCAGAAAGAGTTGTTCTAACTCAGGGTTGCCGCTTCTGGGCTAGGGCTCTCCCATGCTGTCTAGTGGACTATTCATATGCTGTCCAGTGGACTATTCACATGACGTCCCTTGTAAGGTTCTCAGTCTGGGCCCATTTAAGTGCACTGCAGACTGAAGGTCAAGATGGTTGGGTTCCTATTTCATAACACTGCAATCCACCTTGCCTGGTTTGGGCTGCTCTGCTTTCTGAGAGACTTGTGTGAGACGATGGGTTTCTATTTCACAACACTACACCGTTCACGCCCGATTCGAAAGGCCGTCCGCCGTCATTGGACATAGTGGCACTTTCTGGACCCTCGATGGCCTCTGCGACCTAGGCGGGCCGATCCCAACGTCCTCTTTTCTTAAGAGTCGAAGTTCACGATCTTCCGCTAGGATTTAAGGTGTGGACGCTATTCCAGAGCTAGGACGTCGCGTGGTTCCACCCTTGGAATTTGACCTCCGTTCTGGTGGTCGGGGTTGCCTTCTTTTGGTTGACTTCTTTCCGTGAAGCGCCAATTCGGGCTGTTTGTTCTTCTCCCTTGGGAGGCATGCGGCTTTACTCTTGGCGACTTGTTTTGATTGAAGCGCTTGGTAGCCGCGTATTTGGTGACCTTTCCCTTGTTGGTTGGTCGGGGGTTCTTCTCGAGGCTTGGTCTTCTTCTTGTTGAAGTGTCGAGAGAGTTATTTTTTTATTCTCGCTTCTTCTCTGTTGCCTTGAGTTCCTTTGATTACGGATAGAACCTTCTGAGTTGGCTTATGTGCCAGGAGTTTCTGATTTCTTCTCCTTGCATGGTCATCAGTTCGTAGGTTCCTGGTCCTAGTACTCTTTTGACGATGTATGGTCCTTCCCATGGGCTTAGCAATTTGTGCTTGCCTTCCGTCTTTTGATTCCTCTTGAGTACTTGATCTCCTGGGTTGAGGTTTCTTGGACGTGTGCTCTTGTCATAATGCCTTCTTAGTCCTTGCAGATATCTTGCGTTCTGGAGGATTGCATTCGATCTGACTTCTTCTGCACAGTCGATTTCTAATCTTCTTGTCTGTTCTCCTTCTCCTTCTTCAAATTTCTCGATTCTTGGAGAGCTCCATATGAGGTCTGCCGGTAGAACAACTTCTGATCCATAGGTTAGGAAGAAGGGTGAGTAGCTTTGTTGCTCTGGCGATTTGAGTTCTTAGGTCCCAGGGCGACTTTTGGAAGTTCTTCAATCCATTTTGCTCCGTAGTCTTTGAGTTCTTCATATAGTCTTGGCTTTAGTCCGGCAAGGATAAGTCCGGTTGCTCTTTCGACTTGTCCGTTAGCCTGAGGATGTGCCACAGAAGCATAGTCTATCCGTATGCCACAATCTTGTGCCCAATCTTCGAATTCTGCCACTGTGAATGGTGATCCGAGGTCAGTGATGATCCTGTTGGGCATCCCGAATCTGTGCATGATCTCTTGATAAACTCGACTGCCTTGGTGGAGTTGAAGGTGACCAATGGCTTGTATTCTATCCATTTGGTGAATTTGTCGATGGTGACGTAGATGTATTCGTATCCTTCTTTGGCTCTTTTAAGTGGTCCGACTTGATCCAGTCCCCAGCACGAAAAAGGCCATGATGGTGGTATGCAGATTGAGTTGTGAGCTGGCACATGCGCTTGTCTTGCGAACATCCGGCATCTTTGCATCTTCGGACGAGTTCTTCTCGTCTTTGAGTCTTTGTTGGCCGGCGAGTATCCGGTTCTCAATGCTTTTCCCACGAGGGTTCTTGACGCTGCGTGGTTTCCACAAAGATCCGTGAGTGGATTTCTTGTAGGATGTCTTTTCCTTCTTGAGCTTATGCATTTGAGTAGTACTCGATGATGCTTGCTCTCTTGTAGAGCTTGTCTCCGATGAGCACGTAGTTCTTGCTTCTTCTCAAGATTCTTGTTGCTTCAGACTTTGTCATCGGGTAGCGTCTTGTTCTTCATGAAGTTAATGATGTCTTCGATACAGGGAGTTGTTCTGCGACACGGAGAGATTATCATTACGCCGTTTAGGGCTGATTGCTCCATGCTGTCTTCTTCTGGGTTCCCTTTGATGGATGGTTTCAAGAGCTCTTCGACGAATACTCTGGTGGGACTTGTGCTCTGTCAGATCCGAGTTTGGCTAGCACGTCTGCTGCCACGTTCGCATCCCTGAGCACGTGCAGGATTTCTAGGCCTTGGAAGTTCTTTTCCAGCTTGCGTACTTCTGCGCAATAGAGGCCCATGTTGTCCTTTATGCAGTCCCAGTCCTTGTTGACTTGATTGATGACAACAGCGGAGTCGCCGTATACTTGTAGTCTCTTGATTCCCAGAGTTCTTGCTATCTTGAGGCCGTGGATGAGTGCTTCATATTCAGCCTCGTTGTTTGTAGCTTGCCACATGATTTGCAGCACGTACTTGAGTTGTCTTCCTTCCGGAGATATGAATAAAATCCCGGCTCCTGCCCCCCCTAGCTTCAACGATCCATCGAAGTACATGTTCCAATGCTTCTTGAAGTCGTCGGATATGGGTTGTTGGAGCTCCGTCCATTCCGCGATGAAATCTAGAAGTGCCTGGGATTTAATTGCTCTTCTTGGGGTGAACTCTAGATTCAATGCTCCGAGTTCTACTGCCCACTTTGATATTTGGCCTGTTGAATCTCTGTTCCTCAGGATATCGCCTAATGGTGAGTCAGTCACCACTGTAATCTTGTGGCTGTCGAAGTAGTGTCGAAGCTTCCTTGATGTGATCAGTATGGAATAGAGTAGTTTTTGTACGTGAGGGTATCGAGCCTTGGACTCGGATAGAACCTCGCTCACGTAGTAAATTGGCCCCTGAACTTTGCTGAGTTGTCCGGGCTCTTCTCTCTCCACGATGATTGCTGAACTGACCACTGTATTTGTTGCTGCTATGTAGAGCAGGAGTTCTTCTTGATCCTTTGGAGGTGTTAGGACTGGAGCTGTTGTAAGGTATTGTTTGAGTTCTTCAAACGCCTTGTCCGCATCATCCGTCCATTTGAATCCTCCTTTGGTCTTGATGAGTTTGAAGAAGGGTAGCCCTTTCTCTCCAAGTTTGGATATGAATCTGTTGAGTGCTGCCATGCATCCTGTGAGCTTCTGGACGTCCTTGACGCTTCGGGGTTGTGTCATCTCAGTGATTGCTTTGATTTGCTTGGTGCTGGCTTCAATGCCTCTGTTGCTGACCAAGAAACCCAGTAGCTGCCCCGACGGTACTCCGAAGACGCATTTGGTTGGATTGAGCTTCCATTTCCACTTGTTGAGGTTCTTCAAAGTCTCTTCCAGATCTTGAATCAGAGTTTCTGGTTCTCTTGTTTTCACCACTACGTCGTCTACGTATGCTTCGGCATTTTTGCCAATCTGCTCTCCTAAACAAGTCTCAGATCGCTCTTTGATACGTTGCTCAGGCATTTTTCAATCCGAAGGACATTGTTTTGTAGCGATAGGCAACCGAAGGGGGTGATAAAAGAGGTTTTGCTCTTCTTCTTCTTTCTTCGGTAGCGATCGGTGGTATCCTGAGTAACAATCCAAGAATGATAATAGAGTGATCCTATTGTGGAGTCCACTATCTGGTCGATCCTTGGTAGCCCGAAGGGATCTTTTGGGCGATGTTTGTTCAGTGCAGTGTAGTCCACACACATTCGCCAATCTGAGGTGTTCTTCTTACGGACCGAACCGGGTTGGCTAGCCGGTCGGGGATGTAGGATTTTTCGATGAATCTCTGCCGCGAGTAGTTTCGCAATTTCCTTCTTGATGGCTTCCTTCTTTTTTGGTGAGAACCTCCTTAGTCTTTGCTTGATGGGTTTGGATCCCATATTGATGTCGATTCGTTTCGGCCCAGCTCCCTTAGGACACCGGGCATGTCTGCGGTTTCGGCGAATATTTCTCTGTCTTTGCCTTAGGAAGGCGGTGAGCGCGAGTTCCTATTTTGGAGATAGATGGGCGCCGATGATCGCCGTCTTGGATGGATCGCCCGTCTGCGTAGGTCGATGTGCTTGACGTCGGCTTCTTACGGTGGGATCGGGATTGCTTGCTTCTTGGTTTGGTATCTCGAGTTCTTACGGATTTGTCTCCTCTGCCATTTGGTTGAGTTCCTTTTTCTCCAAGAGCTCTCCCATCTTGTTTGCAATCTCCACGGCTTGTCGTCACACTTTCGAAAGCCTTTTTGAGGTCCCCTTTGATGGAGAGAACCCCCAAATGGTGCCGGCATCTTTAGTAGAAGATACGGGTAGTGTGGAATAGCCATGAATTTTGCAATAGCAGGTCTTCCCATGATGGCGTGATATGGTGACTCGAGATCTGGCACTTCGAATTTGATGTACTCTGTCCGGTAATGGATGGAGATCCAAATGTGACTGGCAAAGTGACTTGTCCAATCGGGTATGGCTGCTCGTCCGGGTACTATCCCGTAGAAAGGAGTCTTTGGAAGGAGCAATTAACCCGGAGAGGTCTAGTCCCATCTTGTCCGGTGTTTACGAAATATGATGTTCACCCTCCTCCTCCATCAATCAATACCTTGGTGACGGTTACTCCGGCTATTGTAGGTTCCAGTACCAAAGGGTACAGACCAGCGTTGCCCACACTCGTCCATTGATCCTCCCTGGTGAATTGAATCGGGTATTGGGACCAATTGAGGTACCGTGGTGTTGCGGGTTCTGCTGCCATGATTGATCAGAGTGCTAGCTTATCTTGTCTCTTGCTCTTTGATCCGGGTACTCGAGAGAATATGACGTTCAAGGATCTTGTTGCTTTAAAATCCCCGTCTTTGGCTCTTCGCTGGCTTCTTCCCTGTTTTCTTGATTGTTCCCCTTCCGGCGAGTTGTTTCCTCCCTTATACTTTTCTGGAATGTGGAACAGTTTCCGGCGTGTCTTGAGCTCGAGGGTGATAGATGCGGGGTAGGTCTTCTAGCTTGATATTGCTTACATTCTGTCGCCGTTGTTGTTGTTGTTGAACCTTTGTTTGTAGGGTTTCTTCGACTTCTCCACCATTGCGATAGTGTTATGCGGTCCTCGCTTCTTTTTCTTTGTTGAGGGTTGTTACGCTCTTTCTTCGGGCCTTCGAGTTCTTTCTTTACGAAAAGTGATCTCGGGTTCTTTCTTTGGCTCCGATCATCTTCTCAACAATAAAGCTTGAACTCCGCTTCGTTTTGTCCTTGGGTTGTCTTTGTAGAAATCCGAGAACCGCCATCTTGAGAAAATTCCATTGCCAAAGGCGTCTATCACTTCCCTTTTGGTGATATCATGTACTTGGGATCTCATCTCCCCAAATCTTCGATAGTAATCT
The DNA here is from genome assembly GCA_015847255.1 of Hyparrhenia diplandra. Lineage (NCBI taxonomy): Eukaryota > Viridiplantae > Streptophyta > Magnoliopsida > Poales > Poaceae > Hyparrhenia > Hyparrhenia diplandra. The sequence goes on along the minus strand of JADLZK010006213.1, from coordinate 29,985 downwards.
CTCAAGGATTCTCCCGCCGCTTGAGGCTTTTCAGCTTCGGCTGAGTAATAGGATGGGTGATGATTCTGCGCGGTTCTTTGCGAGAATGCTTTACGCAAGTCTTCCCGATGTCGGATTGAGCCCTCTTCGATCTTGTCGAACCATTGGAGCGGTAGAGCCTCTAGGGCCACGGGAAAGAAGACTTGCCTCTTGCGTCATCATCTCCTCCGGCCCGACTCAATGGATTGCGAGTAGACTTTGAGCCATTGTGGCTCTGTTTTCCCATCGTATTTCGAGTGGTTTGAAGGTTTGAACTTTGGGGGTAGTTTGACCTCTTGCAATCTTTCCGCGAAAGCAAGGAAATCTGTCGTAGCTTCCGTCGTCCTTTCTTCAAGTCCTCCCGAGGTTCTTCCTCCTCTCGGATGAGTTCCGGTAAGAGTCGATATGTTGACTCTGCGACTTCTTCTTGTCGGCTTGGTCTTGGGCGGGACTTTCCCTCGGGGGTCTGCGGTACTTGTCTACCATACCTCCGAGGTGGCACGGAGTTATTGGAACCTTCTAGCCTTCCCGGCCTCTCGAAGGCGTTGGATCGACTTCTTGGTGCATGAGAGCTGTTAAGCCTTTGACTTGTGATGTTCTCGGGATCTCTTTCACGGGTAGCCTTACGCACGGCCTCCTTGATGAGCCTCTCCTCGTCATTTAGGTGCATGTAGCGGTCTTGAGGCGGTTAATCAACCCTTGTAGCCTTTCCGGGTTGCTCGTTGATCGTCTTGACTTCTCTTTTGGATTTTAGCCTTTCGTATTCGTGTAGATCGGCGGTATTTGTTCGGGGCTTGCATGCGGCGCATTTGCCCGATTCGGTGTCCTCCCTTGACTTGTTCCTTTTCGGCCTTTCTTGGCGTTGGTGTTCTCCTTCATCTTCAAGGGTTCTTTCATCCGCCGAGATGTTTGATAGGCCTTCGTCGGTGGACCTGATGTCGGGGGGCATCTGGTCGGTTAAGTGGGGTGCTTGTTGTAGCCACCATAAAGATTTCTTTAGCGACCATAGCCTTGAGCCGCCACTCCTTCCATCTCGGGGTAGATCCCCGCGATGTTGGTCCTCCCCGGTCGTCCTTGTTGTCTGACGATCGGCCCTGTCGAGGGTTCTTGGCCAGTGGATGATGCATTCCTCTAGGATTCTTGTTAAGATGAGCCCTCTTTGCGCGCCCTCCAAAGGAATCTCCAATCTTCTCTTGAGTCGTCTTGCCGCTTCTTGAATATCTGAACGCTGAGTTGCGTAGCCCTGTAGGGAACTGAAAGGTAATGGACTGGTGTCCAGGGTTATATCCGAATTCGCCTTCTTTCCCCGAGTCGAGGTAGCTTTGATCGAAAAAGTTTCCGAGTTGGAGTAATTTCCCTTATCCGAGTCGAGTAGGAGTTGTGCTTCGAGTCGCTCTTGGAGTCCGCTTTTGAGCCCTGTGCGTCCACCTTCCCGAGGCGGTTTAGGGTTTGGGTCCTACTGCGTGAGACTCGAGCGGGTTTCGAGCTTGTTCTCCATCTTCGAGGCGGCTTCGGTGGCGTCGATTCTTGGAGCTTCTCGGCGAGATCCGGTTCTTCGACCTTGGGTTCCTCGATGATGTAGCTTCGAGCCTTGCCGTCGTTGTCGACTTCGCAAGCCCATGTTCCGAAGATGATCGTCTTCCTCGCCGGTGAACTCATGATGTCGTGGTCCGCCGGGACTCTCGTCTGAAAAGTCGGCGAGCCCCTACCCGGCGCACCAGGCTATCGATGTTTTACGACCGAGCACGCCACGGGGGTGAACCGGGGCGGTTGTTCGAACCTCGATGAACTGGAGCCCGGCGATTTGTTGCGCGACTAACATTGAGCGGGGTTTTTATCTTTGGTTCGGGCACTCGATCAAGGATCGGTAAAGACCTTTACGTCCGGTCGGCGTGAGCTGTTTTTTGATTGATGGGGTTAGCCAAGAATCGGCTATGAAGCTTACGGCTTGGTCGTGGCCAAGCTTGTGTTCTATGCGTTCGTGCTCCCTCTCTACGAGGTGTTCCTTGGCCGCCTTTTATAGTCTAAGGAGCCAAAGAACTCGCTACGATCCTAGTCGGATCTGAGAGAGGGTTGTTCGTAGAGGAACCGAACACCCGAACTCTAAACAAGGTAACCTGACTAGTGTTCTATCCTAATTATAACGAAGTCACCGTAGCTATGCTTCCATTGCCTTAAGGGGAGTTGTTTGTTGTAGCCGCGGGCTAGGATAGAACCCCTGCGAACAACTTCGGTGAGAGTTCTTTGGTGATCCTGTATCCACAAGTATACCACTATGAAGCACGTCTGCTCCGCCTATGTCCAAACTACCTCAAAAAAAATTTTGTGGTCATTTACACCGAAATATGGCCCTACACAAAATCCTAGGTGTTTTTAGTCATTTTTTGGAATTACTTTGTATTTTTTACGTGCCGCGTGCGACAAATATTATTATTAGTTAATTACAATTATTAAATCAAACTCAAATTTTAACAACTTATAATTAGTTTAAAGAATGACACGAGTGTGTATTAAAGTTAAACACGAAGCTAATAGAACTAGAACGAATCGAATCGGATTTAAAACACAATAGTTATAAGCATTATAATCGGAATGGCAAATTTGTAATTAAGGGAAAATGTGTTTTCTTATATACGCTTTCCTACATGTCATGCTAAGAATGCAGGTGGGAAGAAGGAGAAACTCTGGGTCTTATGTGGAAAAAGGACGTTGCTAGTACACACAGTTAAAAAAAAACTTTTAGTCCCGGTTGTAAGATGTAACCTGGAGAAACCTGAAACTATTACTCCAGTTCTACTCAATAACCGAGAGTAAGGGCTTTAGTCCACTGTTGGAGACCTTTAGTCCCGGTTGAGTGTCTTGGGGCGCGTCGCCCATGGACCTTTAGTCCCGGTTGTTGGTGTGTACCTGGAGAAATGAAGCTTTATCCCCGGTTCTCATTGAGAATCAGAATCGTAGTGTATTTTGCATCCGAGGATAGACCTCGTTTGTGGAGTAGTGTCGAATGGAGCCGGGAGTTCAATCCACTTGCCTTCTCACCGCCGAACCCACGGCCACCACAACATGCTTGAAGAAAAGAGCCGCGCTTGGCGCTACCTCTCGAGTCGATGAGAAACATCCAAGATCGGCCTCCTATACAAGATCTAAACAAACTAGACTTCACATTCGCACGCTCGTTGACGGCACCGAAGTGATGCCCCGCCAAGACAGGGACAAATATCACAAGATGACCATATTCCATAATGTTGCCACTGCCGCTCGACATCGACACTAAAGACCAAACCACATACACCTAGAGAGATTTGGACCTCGTTTGGTTTAGGGACTTTTTTTTGGTGTTAGAACTAAAAAAAGTCTCTTTTAATCTGTACCAAGCCAAATAGGGTGGGACTTTTTTTTATTACTTTTAGTTAAAAGTCTGTAGAAGACCCTCATAGAGAGTCTTTTTTAAAAGTCCCAAGGACTAAAAAAAAGTCGTGGGACTTCTAAACCAAACACCCATAATAATCTACATTGTTGCACGGAGAGCCACTCATTCCCCTCACATCCGAGACCCGGTAAGGCCATTCGAGATAAGAACGGTGGTCTCGCCGGCGGGAGCATGTCCTCACCACCTATGCGGACGCCTGGAGAAATAAAGAGGCTTGGGGATAGATGGGTGACATGAGAAAAGTTAGGGGAGTGTTTCCTATGGAGTCGAGGTTGAAATTGAATTGATTTGTCTTCGTTTTTTTTAACCATATGTCATCAAATTATGAACTAATGCTCTAGGCATGATTGGAGCCACAGTTCCAACGAGGGCATCAAAGTTTACACAAGAGTGATGCAATAAAGAAGTGCGTAGGATGATAGGTGAAGAAGTCATTGCATTCGTTGATTCAGCATGCAAGTTTACTTTAGAGATATAGAGATTAGTGCATTTGACCAAGTTGAAATTGTCACCATAAGAGCAAGTATTATAATAGCTGTAAGAATTTGTGTAGCCTACCTATATAGCGGTTAAGTCTTCAACATTTAATACATAATCCACCTGTCTGTCTCACAGAGTTTCTTGGTTCCTATGTCTAAGCACACTGTAAGCTTACAACCCACATCCCCTCTCTCTCGTCTGCTCTCACCTCCACCTCAGCATTCAGTTTTCTAACAGTCTCTTATAATACTTGCTCTAATCCTTCAGTGCAACATCAAAGTTATACAAGATATGGTCAAGTTTTTATGAGGCCTCTAGAATTCCCAGATGCCACACTGAATGAAGCACTAAAAAATTCGGTGTTTGGGGTTTTTTGGCGATTAGAGTTCCAATGGCTAGTGTTGACACGAATTGGTGATCGCCCCAACACACTAGCGGGTCTTGGACGCCCCGAGGGTTGCAAACAACAAGTAAAAAGCAAGAACCGCGCGTAACCCGGCCAAACCGATCTAGAGATCAAGAAGGCCAATGTAGAGCTCGGTTTGGGCTGAAACGACCTCAGAACGCCCTCCGAAAAGATCCGTCGGGAGGACGCACATGGGGGATCTCCTAGGATCAGCAAGGCCTCCTAGGATGCCAATGAAATTCACGTTGAACGCCGCCGAACAGCAAGGTAGAGGGGATGGAGAAGAGCCATTAGGGTTTGAGGAGAGTTTTGGGGTTTGATCGATCATGAACCTCTTATCATATAGAGAGTGGTGGTCTTATCCCCTTAGGAAACCATGTAGATACGTTTCCAATCAGCAAACCTTTCCAAAAACTGAATAGAAATGAGATCAGTTCGGAACAGGCAAAAACCGGATTGCGCAATGCGTCGGACGTGCATGGGGTAGCGTCAGTAGCGCCTTCGGACGCGATCCCGAGAGAACAACACGGTTCGGAATGCTTGCGGGACGCCCCGACGGGCTGCACGCTACGGAACCAGCGTCGGCACATCTCCTGGGGCGCTTGATCCGAGAAAGGGTTGTTTCTTGGGGTCTTTGCCGGACTGTCCGGGCCTTTCGTGCGGGCGCGCTCGGCCGGGTTCGATTAATGCGCGTGTTGCTCTCAGTTCGCCGTCTTCTTTGTCGAATCTTCTGATCTTTTGGGCTTGTTGTTGAACTCAAAATATGTCCATGGCCTCTTTGACACGTTTAAGTTACAAATTGTATAGGACATTTTTGGGTGTCAATAGCTAGATTTTGTTGTTTGGCCCATATATACTTGACCCTGATCTCATGCAGTTTGCAAAGACAAGGTTTTGTTTTGGTTGAAAAGTATCATTTTGGTTCGTTTTGTGATGAGTGATTGTCAATGTGATCCATGAACAGTTTGAGTTCGTAACTAATCTTACCATGGTGAAAGCTATGTGTGCATGTCTTTTGGCTTGTGCTACGTTGGTGCGGTGTTTGAAGGAAGTGGTCGACGATGAGGTGAAGGTCAAGTAGGGATATGTCATGCAGATGGACCAGGAGCGGTGAAGGGCAAACGTGAGATTTGGACTGAGGGACCGGAGCATCGGGTGACTAGCTGTGGTGGCTGACACCTGGGGTCATTGACAAGTGCAAAGTGTACATGGAAGAGTGACCGTGTTGACCAAGTCAAAACAATGATCATGCAAGTCGAGTGGCCGTTTGTGGAAGACGTACTTGGCGGCCGAACATTTGAAGATGGTGGTGACATGTGTCGAGGAGTGGGAGACGTGGATGGTGTACGCTACCCGCCGGGGGGGCGCCCTACCCGCGTCGGTTTGGTGGTTTGGGCCTCAGCCATCGGCGATGGGTTTCACTGATATGGGCTCCAAAACCCTGGTGGAGGTTCCAAGGCGGAAGGGCGGCATGTGGCAGCATCGAGGAGTTTGCATCGAGGCAAAGCTACCTCATGTCAGTGGTCGTCGGATCAAGATTATACTAGGTTGGACCATAGCACCTTGGCCTTAGTGGTTGGACTCAATTGTATCTAGGGCAAAACTAGGATTGAGAAATAGCCTTGTTAAATAGGATGAGGGAGCCCCCATCTCCCTCGCCGCCTCCATTTGCATTTTCTTTATCCTTTGTTAGGTTTCCCCATTCCTAGTTGCTTGTGAGAGAGAGGTTCACAAATTCATGAGATTTGTGCATGAACAAAGTTTTCAAGAGGGAAGGAGGTCTTGAATCCTCCTTTATTTGCTCCAGGATTCGCTAGAAAAATTGCTCTTGTGTTCTTTATGTGTTCTTCACGTTCTTCCTATTACCCTCTCATTCTTGATCCGATTCATTGTTTCTAGGCCATTTTGATCCATTATTTTCTTGTTGGCTTGAGCTATGACGTGATTTGAACCTTTCCACTGAAGGAAATCAACCAGTTCCTCACGAGCTCATAAATCGGATTGTTTTTGTGCCTAGGTTTCTTGAACCCGAGTTTTTTTTTGCCTCCCTTCAAATTCTTGTTGATTGGCTTCAAATTGGTCAACGATCTCTCGAGATAGCTCACCTATTTCCTTGTGACCTTGTGGCTCAAATTTGGTGGCAATTCGATTTGAATTGGCTGAAAATCAGATTTTTCCTTGTTCGAGGTGATTTTTGGGCGTCTTTGTTCGTGCTTATTTCTAGACGTGTAGACAGTCTTCACCTGGACCCTAGACAATCTGCTCTTGACTGTTCATAATGCGTATAGTAGCCTCACGGTTGCTTAGTCGCGGATAGTAAGCACTTCCTTCACGAGTATATTGTCGAACTTGTTTGCGATGTCAGCTTTCGCTATTTTGAATGTCGGACGGACCACACATATCTCGGCACAGTCCGCAGCTCATTTTTCTATTGTGTATAGAATCATCAATCTTGGTTTGATTTTGACATTTTGAATGTCGGCCGGACCGAGAGCTCACCACGGACATTACGCCCTTTAAATTTTCAGCTTCATGCGATGGCGGTTCCTCGTCACCTATTGTCGAACAATCCAAGTTAGTGACACTTTGGATCGCATACACCTATGTTGATTTGTGTTGTTTTCGTCTGCTCCATTGAGGATTGTTTCCATCACTTCTTGGGTGTCTTCAAGTGTGCCTAAGACTTCACATGGGGTATCTTGTTACCGGTTATAAATTTCTGTTGGGGAGGGCGACCCTTGCCAGCCCCCGGCAGCCCTGTAGGCCTCTCTATGGGGGGCCAAGGTATACTTTCCCAACCAGCATATCAAGTTACATAGGGTTCTTTTGCGGAGGCCCCCTCGCAGGCGTACGACAGATCGATGAGGCCTCCACCGCGGCAGGACTAGGCCAAGGCCAAGGACGGAGGCGAGGGGACCAGCCTAAGGCGACGATTGGAGGGGCGGCTCGGGGCCGGGCCTGCTTGCGAGACGGAGGGGGGACGGCGGCCCGAGAGGAAACCCTACGGCCCCCGGCAATGAAGGGATCACATGTACAGTTTCTGTGTTACCTCTGCGTGGGTGTTGGCATTTGTTAAGTGCTAAAAGAATATGAAGAATTCTGCAAGCGCACAGAACACCTACCATTGTAGCTTTTCCTAGGATGAGTATTCTAGAGTATCGTATCCACAGGGAAGCTTTGGCTAAAGAATTCTAATAAGTCACAATCATGTATCCACTAACTTAGCAATCCACTAGACTATAGTGAGGAGGTAATTATTAAAGGATAAATAAATATCAAAGTATAAAATAATAACCTACCTAAGATATCAAAAGAATAACTAAACTAATTAAGAGGTCAAAAGGAGAGATCAAGGTTCCTCGAATACTTCTCTATTACTTAGGTTCTATTATAGCAATTACACTACTTGCACTTTGGAGCAACAGTTCCTTTCCAACTCTCGAGAAAGACTGGGAAGAAGGTAGTTGGGAGAAGGCTGCCTAAAAAGCTCTATGAAACACCAACCCATACGTGGTGGACTACAAAGACCGACAGGTCACATCACCCCCGGGGCTACCACAACTATCCGTAGGTTTTGGCGCAACCTCGGGTAACCTATAGCCTAGACACCAAGTCTACACTATCGATTACTACTCTAGTTACCATGAATAACTAGAGTCCTCAATACGAGCGGAGATCCCATGCAATAGCATAACAACTATACTTAACCATATATGAAAAGCATGGAAGTGAATAGAGAAGATAAATATATAAATCATAAGCCTTGTAGAGAAGATACAAAGACATACCATACTCAAGACATCTCGAGAACGGGAGCATAGCTCCACTCTCCTTTACTCTTGATTAGATCTAAGTTATATCTAATCTACTTCTAATTACATGGCTAATCTACTTCTAATTACATGACTAATCTACTTCTAATCTACTAATCCCAGAGAGAGGTTATCCTTACATTGGGACACCTCTACAACTGAGAGATAATGAATAGAATGAGATAGATTGAATTAGGGTTTAGCCCTGGGGTCGGGGGTCTTCTTATATAGGCCTTGGCAATGAACGATAGCCCTTGGATCAAACCGACCTCCAATAACGGTGTAGATACAACCTCAAGGTCGGTGGTAAACCGACATAAAAAGATGAACCTGATTGGCTGTTATAGCCTGGCGGCCGCCGTAAAAAGGCCTGGCGGCTGCCAGGCCCCTGTGGCACAATGGGCTCAAATTTGGTGGGTGCGTAGATCTCATCGATAGCTTTGTAATGACTGGTATTTTTGCGAGGAAACGGAGTCCGGATGAGAAAGTTATGACCGTTTTAGTGAACTACGCTCTGCAATCGATATCTTTTGATTACGGACTCGAATATAGCGAACAATATATCCGTTTCGATCGTCTCGACGAGCTCTTTGCAATGGTTCTATCTTGGAATATGTTTGTAACATGTTTATGCTTCATATGTTTTGCAAACTCTAAGCTTTTCCTGTTTAGTCCCTGAAAATATACAAATCACCAAAACTTGTGGAACTATGTTAGTCAAGCCCCTAGTCTATGTCGATATTCATTTTATGCCCTTATTTTATGTTTAGTTGACTATTAATATTATGCTATAACAGGTGTCAACAGCGGGTAGTTACCGTCCTGCCCCTGCAAGGGCCCACCTGTAAGTGTGCATGTTCCTACCTACCATGTGCGGACCCAGTAATCCCCCAGACCACGTAACTTCCTATAAATACCGAGGCAGAAATGCGGGCTCCGGGAAAAAAAGGTTCAATTGGTGGCTTAAGTAATTTCCATTTACTCGTTAGTTAATTACCGGTGTCCCCCGCAAGATTCTGGTACCTCGGGCTTGGCGCCCTTGAGCGCTCAGGCCCTCGACAAGTCCGGATCGGCGATCGGAGGCCACTCTTTGCTCCCTCCATTATGTTTTGATTTTTCTTTTACTGAAGCCCTTGCCCCCCTCTCCCGCTCCTACCGTAGCAAAGGTCAAGGGGCGGGTGCGATCCCACAATTTCAAATGGGCCTATTGAAGGCCACACGGGCCCGCCGTTCGGAAAAGCACGACCAGCCCCCGGCCCGGCCTCGTTAAAAGCCCGTGCTTTGTAACACCCTGGTTTTAAGCATGTCATTAGCATCTGCATTTCATGAGCATAATCATCATTTAATCATATGCATTCATGCACATGAAATGATAGAGGCCAATTGCATGTTTAAATGTATTTAATTTGCTTGCTATGCTTTTGCCTTGTCATTTCATGTATGAAATGTTTGCATAATTAGTTGTTTAATGTTTATTTGTTCTTAGTGATGATCATAGGATGTTTTAGAGCATGAGTCATATTGGTCATGTTCCCCTAATTAGATTTTATAATGATAGTTTAACTTGATTTGACCTTGTTTGACTTTGAAAGCATTTTATCTTATTTTGTTTAAAAGTCATGGCTAGAGATCTTGCATGTGTGTGCACCCTTCATGAAATGTGTAGCTAATTTCATGTAGAACAAAAAAGATGTCATAGGCCGGTTGCATGATAATGAGTGGATCATGTTGAAAAATCCGAAGTTTGTTTTGAATTAAGGGTGAATTAGGGTTTACTTTGACCCCGGAGTAGTTTATCTTTGATCAATCGTAGTTTCAAATCTAGGCCGATTCACGAAAAAAGTTTGTATAGGTGTTTTGTTTAGAATTTGATGAGGAACATTTTGTTCAATTAGAGTTTTAAGCTAATTCTCGCACGTATCTCGACACACAAGGCAAAAATAGATCGAATTAGGGCTTGTTTTGATCTTTTAGTGACGCTCTCTTTCTCACGTCTCCGGTCGCCCGGTAGGCTCCTTGTCACGACGCCAGCGCCCGTTGCCGCCCAGCGTGTTGATCGATCTCCGCCATCCCCGCCACAGCGCCCACGACTTCAAGACAGGGAACCCGCGTCCCTGCACCACACTCCACCTTCCTCACTCCCCTTTCCTTCTGCTCCACGCCAAGCAGCCGCAGCAGCAAAGGCAAAGCGCAGCCGCGGCCACCATCGCCGCCCGGCGTCAAACACCGCCAACCACCGCCCCAGCGCCCTCCAAACCACGCCAGCAGGCCTGCCGAGTCGTGCACCATCCCCCTGACCCCGCTGGACCGTCCCAGAGCCTTAGGTGAGGGCCAATCGGCCGGATTCCCGTCCACCGGAAAAACCAGCGCCATGGCCGCCGCCACATCCAGGCTCGCCGTCGTGGCCTTCGTCGTCATTTTCTCGTTCTAATCCGCGTTCTGTGCTCTATGGGATGTGTAGTGCCTTGTGCCAAGACAAATCCGAGTTTGGTGCCCTCAGCTTGTCGGACCACGCCATCGCCGCCGTGACCGTGCTCCGCCGCCGCGCGTCGGGTCGCCGTGGCCAAGAATAATCCGGCCGCCTTCCTGGCGCTTTCCGTGCGCGCGAGGACCGCCATGACCTGCTGAAGCTTCGATGCCCTTTAGACAAGCCGATCCGCGCCCCAACTCGCCGGAACGCCACCCGCACCGCCGCGTCTGCCGCCGCTGGTGAGCGCACCGTCGTCGAGCGCGTCCCCGTCACCGTTTCGTTCGACCAGGTAGTCGTTTTGCGTCGCCTCGCCATGCTAAAGCGCTTGCACGACTCAGCTTGGCCGGATTTCGCCGGAAACAACCCGTCCGCCGGCCACAGCGCCGCCGCACGCCGTCGACCACGCCACGGTTCGAACTAGCTTGGGGTATTGGTACCATTCGATAGATCTCGTCACCGTGAGTCCGTAGGTACCCTTGGTTTGGCCGGAGGATCAACGCCGGCGGAGATCCGCCGAGCAGCGCCGCTCCCCTGCTCCGAGTCACTGACGCTCGGGCCCCAGCCGTCAGCACCTTTTTTTCTTATGTTTTCTTTTTCCAGAATGTATTGCATGTCTTAGAAAATCCATAGCTCTCTCGTTTTAGCTCGAAATCGAGGTGGGACAAATTTTGTTGTGCTCCTTGTCAGTAGATCTACATGATAAAAATATGATTTTGCATTTTCTGGTAGTTTTTATATTTATTTAGATTTATTGCTTTAATTGCCATGTAAATAGGAAAAATGCATATCTAATTCTTGGTGCATGATAAAATAGTGGCTCCTGTACAAAATGTTCATGTTTTTGGATGTAGAGTCTAGGAAAAACATCATACATGCCATGTTCTGTTGTGGAAATGTGATTTTTTGATTTATGTGCTATTTACCATGCTTTCTTAGGAAATTCATAGAAAAATAATTACTAGGGTTTTTGCCATGATAATTTTTGTACATGCATTTGTTACTATTATGTAGCTTTTTCATGTTTATGGTTATGCAGTTTCTTACATTTCATAGTACAAAGTATTTTCATGCCCTGTTTTTATGCTAGCTTGCCATTTCTGTGTAGGACAGTATGTGCATGAGTTTGCCATGAAAGTTTTATGGTAGGCATGTTAGTCCAGTAGAATGCTCCTGTAATTTTTTAGAGTTTTCTAAGGTGTCTATGTATTTATCATATTTATGTTGCTAGGAAAATACCTTGGAAATGCATGTAAATAGTATGGTTATAATTTTTTTGGGTGATGTACTATTTTTTTCTTATGATAATAAGGACCTGTTAGTATGGTTAGTTTGCTGGTCTTGTGTGTTTGGTCAATTTATTAATCCTAGCTTTTATATTTTAAGTGTGAATATGTAGTGTTTATTTAAGGAATATCATTTCATGTGATTTAGTTTATCCTTTAGCTTGATCAGTAGGTTATTTTGATGCTTCATGGTCTTATTTGCTTGCTGGTCAAATTTGGTAAGAGTTGCATGCTTGGTTAGAGAGTTATCGGAGTTGTAGGTTGCAAGTTGTCCGGAAAACGAGCCTCTGTTTTTGCTGTTTTCGAGGCTATAGATGTTAGAATCTGGCCGAGACTGTATGGAATGTTTTGTAGATAATTTTGTTAGCTTTCCAACAAGTATTCGTTTGCTGCATTTGGAGTTATAGAACTCCCCATTGATTTGTTTTAGTAACAAAGACATGTCTAGTCGCCATTTTCGATTAATATTAGTGAAATAGGGTGGTTGCTTAATGTAGGTTATTAGGGTTTCTTGTGTAGTTATATTTGTGAGTCTACAGAAGAGATATCCACTTACTAGTATCATTCATCAGAATGAATTCATCCATCATCCTACTTTATTCATATACAAGTGTATTTCGATGCATTGGTATTAATCGGTCTTGCATATGCATGCATCATTTTAGGATCGGAGGAGTTAGTTCGGGAGGATCCAGGAGCAAAGAGGTCAACCTTCATCATCTTGGAGGGCAGCCAAAAACACACCATAGGAGAAGGAGGACCGCGACCCAAGCTTCCGAGTGCCCTCGACTTCTTCTTCCTACTACTTTTCTCAAGACAAGCCCCGGTGCATGCTGAACTTCCCTATGCTTTCTGAATTAACTTGTTGAGTCCTTTATTAATTGCTGCATTAAGTGTAGGCTATGTGTGAAACTGTTGATGCACAGATATCCTTGCTGAAGTTGTTGCCCTATCCTATATAGGTGTCTAGGTTAAATAAATGCTTTCGCTTATGACGATTGCGATGAGATGAGGTGATTTCCGGTCACTTGTGAGGATTGTTGTTGGGTTAATCACGTTGGTGGTTAACAAGCTGCTGCTGAGAACTTGGTTAATAAAACATGCTTAGATTGGATGGATATTGTGGTCTTCCATCTGATCGATTAAGGATTCTCACTTTGTCTAAGGCGGTCGAGTTGAACGCATTGTGTTCATATAATAGGCTCGCGAGTCGTGAGCCACGAGCTTGTGAGAATGTTAGGGGCGGTACTTGTACGCGGCAATGTCCCTCCTAGGCGTGGTAGGTTGGGTTTGATCGAGGCAAGCGCAGGCGCCTGGCGGCGTCTTCGTTGCCCCTCACTTGGTGGCTCGAGGGAGGGGGTTGCCGGCATGGTCCGAGACATACGCCCCTAACATCTTGGAAGTGATTAGGTCTGCAAAATCGAGGCGTGACCTAGTGTATGGCGGGTATTCGCCCGGTGGTCGATGTCGATTCGAATCGCCATCTCTCCGGGCGCGAGAACCCGGATGCTTCCACGACATCGTAGCCTAATATCACAATCATGGTTACTCTTATTCATGCCGGCCGATGTTAAAATATTGATCTAGTTACTTATACCATTATTTATATATCCCTGAGCATATGTTTTAATCTTGACTATACAGGACTTATGGTTATGTAAGTAATAATAACCTTTTAACTTGGAAGAACCCGAGTAGTATGTGTAGGCGCATTAACCAACTTTATTTCTCGAAAATAAATGTGAGTCGGCCCGACTCCAGATAAAGCCAAGCATACTCCTTGGAGTCTTTTCCTTATTTTCTGGTTTAAGACGGGTAAGTCTTGCGGAGTACAATTGAGTACTCACGGGTTAATTATCAATGTTGCAGGTGACTCCGTCTAGCATGTTTCTAGCCAGTTGTGATGTGCTGTGCTTGAAGAATAATGCCTAGGGCATGGCAGTCTCCATATTTCCCTTTCTCTTGCTATTACAGGGGTGACATTATGTTGACACTATCTTATTTTGATTTCCACTGTACAACTATTTTGTTTTCGAAAGCTATTGCTTCCGCACTCTGAACTACTTTTGAAATAAATGGGTACATCGCACTCTGATTATAATATATTGAATTTGGTTTAAAATACACGTGGATTTAACTCTTTGAGCTCAACGATCGTTTGAAATCACTTTCGGAGATTTCGAAATACCGGGTTTATATGGACTCAAGTGTAGACTGTGATTTAGCCGGTAATTAGCGAATTATACTTGATTTCTTATAAATTGGTCGGCTCTGTCACATGCTTGGCCCGATCCGGCGCCATGCCTGTGCTCGTACTTGGGAGTAGACCCATGGGCCGGCACGGAGCACAGCCCGTTCCAACAGGCGGCACGGGATCGGCCCGACAATCCTAGCCATTGGATGATTGAGGTGATCTCGTAGCCGTCGTCGGATGAAAGTATATAAGACGAAAACCCTAACTTCCAATTCCTTCCCGTCATTTCATCTTTTTGTGCTCCCCATAGCGGCTCCTCCTCTTCCCGTGCATCCATGGAGGCTCCTCCTCCTCCCTGATTCCTGTGACTGTGTGACTGTGGCGCTCGGCTGGGGCACAACAGCCCGCACGGCGGCGGCGCGACAACAACTACTCGCGCGATGGCGACGGCGGTGCGGCAACAGCAGCTCACGCGGTAGCTGTAGCAATGCGGTAGTAGCCAAGCAACATCAGCTCGTGCGTCGAAAACGCTCGCCGAGTAGCAGCAGCCCCGGCCAAGCACGAGGTCACCGGGCATGAGGGCCGTCGCGGTTCATCGCACGACACGACGCGGCAAGCAAAGCGGCGCGTGTCGTGCCTGATCCGGAGATGCCGGCATGGCGGCACTACGACCGCGACACCGCAGGCGCCGCCGTGCCCGTCGTACTGCAGCCTCGCCCGTCGCGTGCCCGTGCCGTGTAGTACTGGCACGACACGTTTGGAAATCTATATTACCGGTTAGCACGTGTATCACTCGCATCTTGTTTGAGTTCACTTTAGGGATTGAGCGTTGAGCCGAGGACTAAAGTTTCAAAAAAAAAATTGAGACTCGTATTCACCCCTCCTCGGTTGCGGTTTCGGTCCTTTAAGAGCATGGTGGAGCATGGTGGCAGTTCCCTTACCTTGTTTTTTCCAACAATCAAATTCTTTAAACTCTCAGATCATTTTTGTTCGGTTTTGGTAGTCAGGTGCCTACACTACAAATAGAAAGGTTTTTTTAGATTATACGGTTACAATGCGGGGCGCTCAACACGCACGCACACTCACCCTATGAACACACGTACGCAAATCCTACCTCTATGAGCACCTTCAAGGACTGAACCGATAAATCTTGAAGTTCACGAAGTCGCCATTGAGCGCCTAGTTGTCGACGGAACGCCGCCTACCACTTAATGCGCGTAAGCGTCGGAAAAATCCTAGAATAAATCTAGGATAATGTGTCGCATCAGAATTTGAACTCCGGATGAGAGCCCAAAAATGGTCTTTGTCATTCTTGTAGTGAACCCCTTTGACTAAAAATAGAAAGTTTGATTGTGTGAATATCTCCAAATTCGCCACACATGCATTTTTATGTCCTCCGCCACTGGGTAAAACGGCAATAAAAGAACAGGTGCTTCATGCGTACTGCGTAGATATACATGTATCCTATCGAGTGTTCTAAAAAAATCTGCTTAGTCCTGCAAGCTCAAGAGAGGGTGCAACGTAACAAGCAATAATCGACACGTGTGGCTCACAACTCACAGTCACGGAGCACAACTAAAGTAATATAAAACAAACAGCTGTGACCAGTCAAACAGTCAACTCCTTTTGAGAGCACACAAGACAGTTTTTTTTTGGCGGGTGACAAAAGAATTCGCTAGCACGCATTATTTGAAAACGAAAAGCACCCTTAATGACATACCAACCCGAAGGGCACATTGCTGCTATAAATGGCGCAAACCTTCCCATGGTGCTTGTCTGTGTGTGCAGTAGTGTGCACGCTCTTCACACGCAGAGCTCTGCACCAATCCCTCTGCAGGACCGAGTCACCGTGCAGCCGCAGCTGCAGGGCATGGCCGCCTCCTCTCCAGTGATCCTATGGCTGCAGCGTCCTCTCTGCACCATCATCCTAGTTGCTCTCTCAGTGTCAGTGCTGCCCGCGGCGCTCGCAGCCACCTCTAGAGGCGAGCAGGAGGGCGACCGGGTGGCGTTCCTCCCCGGGCAGCCGAGGAGCCTCCGGTGTCGCAGTTCGCCGGGTACGTCACCGTGAACGAGCACAACGGGAGGGCGCTCTTCTACTGGTTTCTTTGAGGCTCAGACGTCGCCCGCGCACAAGCCTCTCGTGCTCTGGCTCAATGGAGGTACTCGATTCAATTCGACCACTCCTGTTTATTTATTCATTGTCCTTTCTTATATATATATTTCATTCACACGAGACACACGACTATGCGGTGCTCAACGAGTGACGTTGAAAACTTACCTAACACTGAACGATTCTTGTTGTTTGTCGAAAAAAACAAAGAAGGATTATTGTTGTTATTAATTAACTGTTATTCTGTTACTTCATTCCAGTATGGAACTGGCAAATCCAGTTTCATCCTCTAAAAAATGACTATAGACCAACTTATTACAAAATAGAGCCCTCATTGTTTACTAAGGAAGACGTGACGTACACTGAAAAGAATTTGTCTATAATTTGTTTTCTAGTTTGATCTTTACATATCTCACAGTAAACTGAATTTGCATCTTCTATCAGGCCCTGGTTGCTCGTCTGTAGGCTATGGAGCAGCGGCAGAACTGGGACCTCTCTTGGTCAATGGCAACGGGACCGGCTTGGAGTTCAACAAATTTGCATGGACCAGAGGTCTGCTGATGCTCTCTTTCCTCTGAATTTCTACTAGTCACATTGGTAACGCTACCAGGTTCTGGGCTCGCCGCGACACGTGGCGCATCGATCCCATTCCACTTGTCTGGTTGATGATATAACCTAGGTCTAATTCGCATGGGCCTCTCTCGCTGTTTTTTTTTTTTACGCCATGCCTGTGTACTGCCACGTTTTTTTTCCGGTGCTCATTTTTAAGTTAGTCCTCTCGGGGGTTCTTAATCAAGTTCAAGGGGTGCTGTCCACCCTCCGTTATTGCCTCAAAATAAAAACATACAAATTTGATGATTTTACTTTTTGATGAGAACCAAAACTTCATTTATTTAGGTTCTATATATTTTGTCTTTCGATGTAACTGATTTTATGATTTTCCTAAGGTTCATATTTCTCTATTTATTTGATCAGCTGTTTACCTAATAACTCTGTAAAACTTGGCTGTGTGTGTTTGTAGAGACCAAAAATGTTCTATTTTCATGAGAAAAAAGAATTTGTCCATATTACCATGTATGAGCAGATAACTCATCAGTTCTTTTTTTGCCAGAACCCCTCAAGAAATCTAGGGTACATCCAACTTGTTGTTCACTTTTGTCCTTTGATTTATGTTTCATGCAAATAAGGTGATGCTCAGTATAGTTTCACAAATTGCCTGTAACTCAATTTTGTTTTCCATGGGTCTAAATTTGGTCAGAGGCAAATTTGCTGTTCTTGAGTCACCTGTTGGAGTTGGCTTCTCATACTCAAATACCACCTCTGACCAAGACAACATAGACGACGGCTTTGTTGGTACTGAACTTCCTCTCATGATTCTTTTACCAGACTGAAATTCAAGTTTGAATTGGTTCCTAATCGAAATTTTTATGAACAATCCAGCCGAGGACTCGTACACCTTCTTAGTAAATTGGTTCAGAAAGTTTCCTCAATACAAGAGCCATGACTTCTACATCTCAGGAGAGAGCTATGCAGGTAATTCAGTGGACAGACAGCTCCCTTTCTCCCAACAAACAAATTGCAAGATTGAATAAACCCTTAAATGAAAGGTCACACGCAGAACACACAAATTTTATGAAAGGTCGCCTTTTCTTTAATGATTAGTAAAGTTAGCACACGAAGAACAGGAATAATTCGTTCCTATGTTTCCACTGTACATTATTCTCTAGTCAAAAAAGGTCACACACGTTCTTATTCTGTACAGTCTTTGGTCCATGATGTCACAAAGGATACCACGCCACTACTGCCTTTCGTTAGGTCCTGAAGCAACTCGACGGGAATTGTTCTGTTCAAAAAATGCGTCAAGGCTTTGTGGATTGGAACATCTCCTTTTGGTTGTTTTTGCAAAAGAAAAAAAAACATAAACGAAAAATGAGACCTAACCTACCTATGAGAAAGTAGATGATTTTTTAAGACACCCAAATTCAAGTCTCAACCCAACCTGTTGCGCTAGCTAGCTTGGCTCCTTTCTATAAAGGAAAAAAGGATCACTGATATTGAGTAGCAAAATGGCTGAACCCAAAAAAAAAAAAAATCTGAAGTGGAAAGGTATCAAAATTTAAGTATGGTGGTTATCCTACTGGCCTTAGTCTGACACAACAAACACATGATTAAAACACATGTGACACAATCTTTAATTTATTCGGAGTCTGATGATGTCTAATGTGACAGGTCATTACGTTCCACAGCTTGCTGAGGTGGTGTATGAGCGCAACAAGCATCTTGAAACAAATCAGCGTATCAATCTGAAAGGATTTATTGTAAGTACCAAAAACCGTCTTAATTATTTTCGATTTTGTATTTCAGAATCCGGAGTTAATTTGTAGCTCGAGGAGTTTATATGGAGTTACCTTTGATAGGTTGGCAATGCAGTGACCGATGCTTACTATGACTACAAGGGGCTACTTGAGTTTGCGTGGAGCCACTCGGTGATATCAGATCAACTTTACAAGCACGTAAAAAACGTTTGCACCTTCAGGACTATCTTCCTTACTGGGGAATGCGCCCATGCAATGGGCCTTGTATACACACAATATGATAAGATTGATATGTACAACGTGTATGCACCCAAGTGCAATACTAATGAGTCAGCACTTTCATCAAGTTCTAAAAATACAGTACAGAAGACAGCCAAGGTAATTGCACATTCAGAAAACTTCTGCTGGTACTGTAGAAATATTACAATAGAATGAAAATGAAGATAACTGGATATGTTTTTTCCGATATGTTTTTTCCATCAGAAGTTCAAAAGATTGAGGATGTTCTCTGGATATGATCCATGTTACTCAACCCACATTGAAGATTACTTGAACAGGATTGATGTACAGAAATCGCTTCACGCGAACGTCAGTGGATGGATCAAGGATAGAAGATGGAGTATCTGCAGGTGGTATATATGTGCATGAGCTTCCTTGTTATCCATCTCCCTAGTAGTCGTTGGATACCATACATGACTCATTTTCATAACATTGTTGCAGCGACTCAGTTTTTCACAAATATTATAACAACATATTTACTGTTCGTCCAATTTACTCAAAGCTTGTGAAGACTGGATTAAGAGTTTGGGTCTACAGGTTTGGCTCCTTCAGTTTACTTGTCTACTTCTGAATTCAGAGCAACAGATCAACTGTTACCAAATATGATTTCCATTAATTGCTTCTATATTTACAATGTTCCATTATGTTTTAAGCAAATTTGGTTTGTCATAATAACTCGATCTGCCCTTAAATACCTTCAGTTGACTTACTGAATTCCTTAACTGCAACTGCATGAAATGCTTTCAGAACCTGTTCTTATGCTTCGCATGATTTCTGATACTGATCGTTTTCTTTTTAACTAGTATGGTTAGTTGATATTTGGTACTTGTACTTTTTTCTTTCTTCTGTTACAGTGGAGATATGGATGGCCGAGTTCCAGTTATTGGGTCACGGTACTGGGTAGAAGCGCTTGGCCTTCCTGTCAAGTCACATTGGCAACCATGGTACCTGAATAATCAGGTTTGCCACGATACAGCATGCCTTTCTTCAATTCCACTATAATAAAGTGTGTACAATGCAGCTTATGTGCAATGTTCGTTTGATATTGAACACAATGCAGGTTGCTGGAAGGTTTGTTGAGTATGAAGGATTGACACTGTTGACTGTCAGAGGAGCAGGTCACGATGTGCCTCAAGACAAGCCAGCAGAGGCGCTTGTCTTAATCAGTTCCTTCCTTTCAGACAAAAGACTGCCAACGGAAAACAACTGATAGCTGTAGAAACAATTTATGTTGCGACCGACATAAAAGGTTACATGATACCAAGCATAAATGATCTGGTCATATAAAACCAAATAGTAGCCTTGTTGGTGGAAATCTAAATGATCTAAAACTAAGTAATAGGTATCACCTTACATCGATGCTTAAAACAAATGGTCAATGTTGATTGCCTTGGCATCGTTACGTCAGAATACCTCACACTAGATAGGCTAGAACTCGGTGGAAACCTCTCAACTCAGATAGGTTCTCGACCCACATACACACAGTGGCGGAGCTAGAGTAAATCCAAGGGGGGTGCAGACGGCGTGCAACTTGTCTTATGGGTGCAAAAATCTTTAAATTGTGGGTGCAAATATGGTGAAAATTTACCATTTTTCATAGTTTTTAAAAATTTCCGTGGGTGCGGCTGCACCCAGTGAGCAACGAGTAGCTCCGCCCCTGCATACACACCTTCTCACAGGCTCGCAAGCCTCATCCCAAGCCTGGGTCATCACGGGCTTGGGCTTGGAACTCGTCTTCTATAGAGACTTGGGAGCCAACTCCCTCTAACGACGGTTTGTATGCCCCTATTAAAAGCAAAAACTTCGTGAGTTCGGCGCTCGTAGCTAGACTAGGGACATACTGCCCGAACCAAGATAAACTCCCATTTGTCTCAATTTACTTTACCATTCCGAACTAGAAACACAAGGCGTCACGATTACTCATTGGTCAGATTTTCAAACACCAACACTTTGCATCCAGCCTCTCCCTGTTCCATATGTAGATAAGCATTAGAGATACATAAAAAAAAAATTGTTTGGATGTCCATGTATCTATCTCAATCCACATGTGTTGGAATGAATTGGAGTGTATTTGGACTAAGTTCTACCTAATCCACTTTAACACATGTGCATCTAACAAGATTGTTAACATTTCTTAAGCGCGATCACTAAATAACCACTACACTAAGAAATGTTGTGGTATAAAAATAATTCATCACTTACTATAACAATTAAAAAGAATATAATCATATGCACAAATTGATATCCGCAAAGCGTGTGGATTATTAACTGTCGTGGTGAAATATGGCGGATATACCACGGACACGATAAAATCGACGAATGGCTCGTGTGGAGCTTCATGGCCTAGCTCAAGGGACACAAAGGCGCAAAGGTTTATACCGTTCGAACAAATCGGTTGCCCCTAGTCCGATCTCGGTCGGAGTCACTATGTCCGAGAGCTCAAAGGCTCGTATCGGGGATGGATACAAGCGGTCGAGAGAGGGAAGCCGGCTCCCAAGTCTCATGAAGAATGAACGAAAGAGGGAAGAAGAAGGTGAGAGTATGTGTGCCTCTGTTCCCCTCTCGGAGCGTACCCACGGCCTGCCCTTTTATAATCGAAAGGGTGAAGGCAGGTTACAATTATTGTGGTCAAA
The DNA here is from genome assembly GCA_015847255.1 of Hyparrhenia diplandra. Taxonomy (NCBI): domain Eukaryota; kingdom Viridiplantae; phylum Streptophyta; class Magnoliopsida; order Poales; family Poaceae; genus Hyparrhenia; species Hyparrhenia diplandra. Next base: position 8,555 of record JADLZK010006213.1, on the reverse strand, counting down.
GGATAAAGATAAAAGGTAAAATAGAAGAAGGAGATGACGTTGTTTATAAGCATGTTTGTCCTTCTTCGTCCCTCGTTGATCGGGCGTGGAAACCACCAGGCGGGCGTCGTGGTGGGTTGTCCTCAGAGTGCCCTGTTGGGCTGTCCTCTGGGTATCAAGCGACTACCGCCGCGGGCCATGTCGCTCCTCTCGTTGTTTCGTACCACCTGCAAGAGAAATTCGAGACCTCACGGAATCCAGCCGGTCAAGGTTAGGCGCGACACGGGGAGCCGTCCTTTTACAAATGTAGAGAATATATTCGTTTCATGGCCGGCTGGGGCGGTCGCTCGAGACGAGTTGCTAGCTAGCTTCGCTGCTAGCTTTGCCGTGTTCGTGCATGCATGCATATATGTATATATACGTATACTTGGGCTTGGGGACGAAGCCCCAGCTTGCCGCTAGCATTGCTTGCTAGTTTTGCATGTCTTTGTGCGTACTTGTATATGCGTATGCATACATGGCTTGGCCTTCTGGGGGCGGTAGCGAAGTGAGGCTGCGAGTTCGACGAAGCGGCTACCTTGGACGCCAAGCGTCGAGGGCACGACCAAGCTCGCGGGCCTCGCCAAGTGCGGCGGGCACGGGCGATCGAATGTTGCTGCTTCGGTGCATGTGCCATTTTTACTTAATAGCCGTGCGTGCGAAGGGGCACACGGCGTGTGGGCGAAGCTTCCCGGGCTCCCGGCTGTATTTGGATGAGGTGGTTTTTATGTCGTGTGTACACGGATCGATTGTAGAGGAGCGGTTGGCTAGCTTTGTAGGGTATGGCGGGGTGAATCTCTCACCTTTAACCCGTCACTGTGGCTCGGTATGGTTCTGGTGCTTGTTAGGCGAGTGGTTGGCCAACCCGCCACAGATGGCTTCCCTCGAGAAGGCAATTGGACGAGCTGCTTGGTCGCCGCTGAGCTTGAGCTCGTGCGGGGGCGGAATGAGCTCGAGCTCCTTCTTACCTCGAGATGAGGGCGAGGCTCATGCGAGCAAAGAGAGGTCCTCGGCCGAGCTGGCTCGTGCTCGTGCGGGGGTTGGAGAGCTCATGGTGGTAGAGGCTCGGCGGGGCGGAGAGTTGTTCAAATACGGATCTCCCCCGGTGGGGTTCCGTCTTTTGAGCTTCGTGCGAGGTGGGGATCGAACCACGGCCGTGAGCTTGCCCGGGCGGAGTTAGGCCGAATCTTGTCATTGTTTTTTGCCGCGATTAGTCGTTTGTTTAGGATGCCGTGATATAGGTATCCCCAAGGTAGCCCCCGGCGTCGGGGAGATGGAGTCTCCTCCGGATGTTTTCTGCGATGACCTCGAGATCGTGGTGGAGATAAGGGCGTGCTCGGGGTTGACCTTGTCCGCGGGGGTCTTGGCGCGTCGCGGGTGTAACCCCGAGGCTCAGGTGGGAGCGAAGTTCTCGCGGGAGGCTTTGAGTGGTTCGCGTTTTTCGTTCGTTTCCCCAATTTGCTGTGGAGAGGGTGAGCTCGAGCTCGATGGCCCTCGGCGTTTGGGGGGAGGTGGATTCTCCTCGTGCGCTTAAGGCCCCCGGTCGAGGTCGTCATGATCGCCCGTTAGATTTGTTTTACGTTCCCGAAGGTCTTGTGGCACTCCACCGGGTGTAGCCCAGGGTGAGGTGTTACACTCTCGTAGGGGGCTTGTATTTTTTGAGTTGATGGCGGCGTTCATCTTGACTCGTTTGAGTCGCTTTTCGTTTTTCGTTCCCCATTACGCTCTCTCGCGGAGGTGGGGTGAGCTACGTGCCTCGTCTTACCTCGGTGGCGAGATGAGGTGCTCGGCGAGTTACTAGCGGGTAGCTCAAGTGAGGCCCGAGCTCGTCGGCTCGTTCGCTCGATCGGCTAGTGGATCGACCTCATGTTCGGTGCCTCAACCTCTATAATTCTCGAGATCTATGGAGATCGTCGAGGGCTCGTCGCCTCCTCATCGAAGAGGAAATCAAAGGTCGGTTCGATGCAGCGGTGACTCGAGCAACCAGTCGTTGAGCTCCAGCGTGCCGTGCACACGTACATATGGGCCGCTCGGGCGCTCTGTCGGCGTGTCCCTCACTCCAGGTCGCCCCACGGCGGCCGCCGAACCCTCGGTGGGTCGGCCTTCGAACCATGGACGCGATCGTGTGTCGTCGTCTCGCGACGGAGCGCGGCGCAGTTCGTGGCTTTACATAGTTTTGACTTATCGTGTAGTTCGCTACTCCGACAAGCTGTGTGTGGCCTCGCGTCATTCGGCGTCGCGCTGCGCTTTGCGGTCGGAGGTTCGTACGGGGAGTTCGTGCGAGCGGAAAGAGGTCGATCGGTCGCGGAGGTCGCTCGATGGCGCACGCGCTGATTGCTTATGACGTACTGCACAATCAAGGAAGTGGGTGTAGGTCGAGGCGTACCTCTTTGGGTCATAAAGGACCCCGAAGTCCCGAAAGCCGGGGTAAACTTTTAACCAACTTTTAAAGTCGTTTAAAGTCGTGTGCGATTTACTTTCTCTTCTTTCTTTTATGCGTTTTTGCTCGGGTTTCCAAGTTCGAGGTCGTGTTTCAAAGGAGTGATTGGCGGGCCATTCCTCGCTAGCCGCGGGGCGTGGGAGGTCGATAGGGCGCCGCAGCGCCGTGCCTTAAAACAACAACCCGTCGGTCGAGGCGATATTCGCATGAGTGAAAAGAAAAAGTAAGTAAAGATGGTCCGAGCGGATCGGAAGTTGGTGTGACTTTTTCTTGAAAAGGTAAAAAAGCGGGTGTACACCCCGTCCTCTGTAACCCCCGAGCAAAGGGAAGCCCGATTTAAATTATAAAAGTAATGCGTAAAGGGTAAAGAGACGTGAGCGTTCGATCAGGCATCGACGAGGAATCGGTGTCGGCCTCCTTGATCTTGTGCGTCGCGAGGGTCGGCGCGGACACCGCGTGTGGTCGAGGTCGGGCGTATGGCGAGCGTGCGCGTGTCGGCGAAGTTCGGGGGGACGGCTTGATGAAGCTTTGCGGCCGAGCTCGGCCGGCGAGGCCGGCGTTGCTCGATGGTGAAGTTCGGCGGTGGAGGTCGTCGGCGAGCTTGGTGGAGGAGCTCGTCGATGAAGCTCGGCGGAGGAGCTTGTGGCGGAGTTTTGGCGTCCGGCGCGGTTCGCCCGCTCGGCGTGGGCGGAAGCGAGAGGCCTGCGAGGCGCACAATACGCATAATGGCGTCGCGATCCGCGGTCGGCGCGGGTGTGCCTGATGTCGATGGTCGTTCCGATCTCTCGAGAGGGTAAGTCGGCTTGACGATGACACGCAGCGTGTCGAGTCACGGTCTTCCAGGCTTCCGATGGCTTGTCGGTGAGGCGACAAAGCGCGGCAGCGGTTAGGGCGATGAGGCGGTGGTGGAAGCGGCGTCGCGAGGGAGAACCGTCAAGGAACGGTCGTGGCGACTTGGAGGTTGTACGAGTTGCGGTAAATTGCCGGAGCCCAAGAAATCGGAGTGATGCGGACGTGGTCTCGTCGAACTTCAGCGGCGGCCGCGATCTTGTCTCGGGGGGAGATGGCGCGTCGCATGGGCGCGTCCTTGGCGGCCTTGCGGACATTGTGCGGCATGGCGCGCCCGGTCGGTAACCGAGAGGTGGCGGGGCACCGGCGGCCTCGGCGGGCGCGGCAGGGCGATGGCCTTGGAAGAGCGATCCTCGGGCGTCGCGACTCCCGTACATGGCCTCGGCGAGTAGTCTTGGACCCGGTCGGCGGGCATCGGTGTTGGCGTGCCACGCGCCGGAAATCCTCGGTCTCGTGCCTCGGGCGGGCGGCGCGGCCTTTGGGCGCGTCTTTGTTCCGCGTGGGCGCTTGGTTTCCTTTGGCGACCATGTCCACGGCGGCGCGGCGTGGAGCCCCGATGTGCCTCGGAGAACGAGAATCGGGAGGCGGTAACCTCGCGGAGCTCCGCGGCGGGCGGTGGAAGCTCGTGAAATTCGTGGAGGAGCTCGGAGAGGGAGCTCGTGGAGCTCGCCCGGCTCAAGGCGGGCTCGTGGAGCTCGTGGGCGAACTCGAGACCGAGCTCGAGGGAGAGCCGTGGAGCTCGTGTGGCCAAGCTTCGAGATGGACGCCGCCTTGGTGGTGAGCTCACGGTGGGGGCTCGTGGAGCTCGCGGCCCAGGGCTCGGGGCGGGCTCGTGGCCCGGGCCGGACTCGAGACCCGAGCTCGGGGAGAGCCCATGGGCTCGTGGCCAAGCTGGAGATGGGCCTTGCGCGGGGGGAGCTCGCGGTGGGGAGCTTCGTGGAGCTCGCGGCCGGCTCGGGCGGGGCTCGTGAAAGCTCATGGCGAAAGACCGAGGCTCGAGGAGAGCCCATGGGCTCGTGGCCAAGCTCGAGATGGACGCACGCGGTGAAGCTTCGCGGTGTGGGGAGCTCGTGTGGAGCTCGCGGCCGAGCTCGAGGGCGAGCTCGTGAAGCTCATGGCCGAACTCGAGAGACCGGGCTCGGGGAGAGCCCATGGAGCTCGTGGCCAAGCTCCGAGATGGACCCGCGCGCCCCGAGCTCGCGGTGGGGAGCTCGTGGAGCTGCGGCCCGGGTGGGGCGGGCTCGTGGCTTCGTGGCGAACTCGAGACCGGCTCGAGCTCGTGAGCTGTGGAGCTCGTGGCCAGCTGGAACTCGTGGCGCGAGATAGTGGGCGGCCGCATGCGGCGGGAGCTCGTGGCCCGGCTCGAGGCTCGTGGAGGCTGTGTGGCGAGCTCTCGCCGGGCTCGGAAGCGGCAGCGGGGCTGGGCGGGCGGGGCTCCCGGGCTTGAAGTCGTGCGGGCGGGACTCGTGGCGGTCGGCCAGCGGCAAGCGTTTGCGGCGTTCGAGTGCTAAGCGTGCCTGCGGGGGTGAGGCGGGCGGTCGACACGAAGCAGCGGGGCGGGCGCGCAGCGTGCGGCACGGGGGCGCCATGGTGCGGGGGCGCGAGGTCGGGCGGCCCTACGACCCGGGTCGTGCGGCCGGAAGTTCGTTGAGCTCGGCCTGCGGCCCGGCTTCGTGGGCTTCGGTAGGAGGGCGAGCCTCGTCGGAGCGCGGAAATCGCTTGTGTGCGAGCGACCCCGGTGGAAGCGACGGGCGGTAGTGGGCCAACCGGCGACCTCGGTGTATGGCGTCGCGCGAGTGCGCGGCGGGCCTTGGTGGCCGGCGCGTGGGCGAACTTCGGTGGTGCAACATCGGCGTGCATGGCGGCCCGGCCAAGTGTGCGCGGAGTCGGGGCGAGATCAGCCCGAGGGATTTGATCATCGGATACGTGTCACGTTCACGTGCGTGTACGTGTGGTGTATAGCTTTGCTTGCTCTAAGTCACCAATCGTCATGGTGACACGGATGCCTTGCATGCTAGTCTTGTATGTCTTCATGCACATGTATATATACACAAATGTGCCTTGCGTTCTTCGAAGCGTGCGCGCGGAGGCTGTTGTCGCTCGACCCCAAAGCGCGGCGTGGCTTCGAGCTCGAGCGCGGTGACCTCGGCGCCAAGCGAACTCGAGCGGCGGCAGCCCGCGATGGGGCGAGCTTTAGGCGCGACCCATCGCCTTGGCGAGCGGGCCCGGTGCGAGGCGTGTGCGGCGCTCGACCTCGGCGGGTTTGTGAAGGAGGTGTAGTATGAGGCGGGCTCGTTGAGCTCAGCGGCCCGGCTCGTGGGCTCGGTAGGAGGGCGAGCCTCGTCGGATTTCCATCGGACTTGCGTGGCTGACGGCTCGGAGCGGCGGCAATTATGCATGAGGCCTCGGGGTGCGGCGTTGAGTCGTGTGACATCGGGACCCGCCAGGAGGCCGGCGTAGGCAGCAGTGCGGGGTACGAGGCTGCGGCTGCTCTCGTCGCCCGGGGAGGTCCTCGTCGGCGGCGTCGGCATCTCGGGGGTGGCCGTCGGGGGTGGATTTACATGGGCGCTCCCAAGGGGACCAGCCGGCCCCCCGAGCTCCCCTGCCCGGGGCCAGGGCCGAGCCCGAAAGTCCCTTCCACTGGCTCGCTGCTCGAGGAGTGAGCGGCCGGTGGGGGCACGTCGGGCCATCGAAGGAACTACGCGGCGGGCTATAGGAAGTGGTTGGCGATGGAGGAAGTGGTTGGCGATGGAGGAAGTGGTTGGCGATGGGGCGAACCGACACGGAGCCGGCCGCATCTGGACCCGGTCGAGGAGAGGTAGCCCCAGCGAGGGGCCCTTCGAGGCCCCGGCGGTAGCGAAGGTGGCGTCCCAAAGCGCCGCGGCCCGCCGCGGCCGGCGAGGAAGTGGATGAAGCCATTGAAGCGGTGGATCGTCGTCACACGAGCGCTCCCCTACTGCGCGCCAGCGTCGTGGTGAAATATGGCGGATATACCACGGACACGGTAAAATCGATCGAATGGCTCGTGTGGGCCGATGGCCTAGCTCAAGGGACACAAAGACGCCAAGGTTTATAATGGTTCGGTAAATCGGGTGCCCCTAGTCCGGTCTCAGGTCAGGTCACTATGTCCAGACTCAAAGGCTCGTATCGGGGGATGGATACAAGCGGGTCGAGAGAGGGAAGCCGGCTCCCAAGTCTCATGAAGAATGAACGAAAGAGGAAGAAGAAGAAGGTGAGGAGTATGTGTGCCTCTGTTCCCCCCCTGGAGCGTACCCGGCCTGCCCTTTTATAATCGAAAAGGGTGAAGGCGGGTTACAATTATTGTGGTCAAAGGATAAAGATAAAAGGTAAAAAATAGAAGAAGGAGATGACGTTGTTTATAAGCATGTTTGTCCTTCTTAGTCCTGATGATCGGCGTGGAAACCACGCCAGCCGGGCGTCGTGGTTTGGTTGTCCCTCAGAGTGCCCCGGTTGGGCTGTCCTCCTGCATAGCATTGCGACTGCCCGTGGCCATGTCGTCTCTGTTGTTTTGGTACCACACCATGAAAATCGAGGGACCTCACGGAATCCAGCCGGTCAAGGTTAGGCGGCGCGGGGAGCCGATCCTTTTACGAAAGCGTAGAATATATTCGTTTCATGGCCGGGGGGCGGTCGCTCGAGACGAGTTGCTAGCTAGCTCGGCCGCTAGCTTTGCGTGTTCGTGCATGCATGCATATATGTATATATCACGTATACTTGGGCTTGAGGGACGAGCTGGCTAGCTTGTTGCTAGCATTGCTTGCTAGTTTTGCATGTCTTTGTGCACGTACTTGTATATGCGTATGCATACATGGCTTGGCCTTCACCGGGCGGTACTTGAGGTGAGCTGCGAGTTCGACGGCGGCTACCTTGGACGCAGCCAGCATTCCGGGTCGACGCCTGACAAGCTCGGTGGCCTCGCCAAGTGCGCGCGGCGTGCCGCGAGCGTCTCGATGTTCTTTGCTTCGGTGCATGTGCCATTTTACTTAATAGCCGTGCGTGGCGAAGGGGAGCACTTCTGGCGTGTGGCGAGCTCGGGGCTCCGGCTGTATTTGGATGAGGTGGTTTTATGTCGTGTGTACACGGATCGATTGTAGAGGAGCAATTGACTGGCTAGAGGGTATGGCGGGGTGAATCTCACCTTTAACCCGTCACGTGGGCTCGGTATGGTTAGCTGATACTTGTTAGGGCGGGTGGGTTGGCCAACCCCCATACCCGATGGCTTCCCTCGAGAAGGCAGTGGGATGAGCTGGCGGTGGTCGCCGCTTGAGCTTGAGCTCGTGCGGGCGAATGAGCTCGAGCTCCTTCTTACTCGAGACGGGGGCGAGCTCATGCGAGGCAAAAAGAGGGGTCGGACCGAGCTCGTGCTCGTCGGGGGTTGGAGAGCTCATGGTGGTAGAGCTCGAGCGGGGGAGAGTTGTTCAAATACGGATCTCCCACAGTGGGGTTCCGCTTTTTGAGCTTCGTGCGAGGTGGGGATCGAACCACGGCCGTGAGCTTGCCCGAGGAGTTAGGGCCGAATCTTTGTCATTGTTTTTAAGCAGCGATTAGTCGTTTGTTTAGGATGCCCGTGATATAGGTATCCCACATTAACTCAGAATTAACTCTATACCATTGCAAGATCTCACCTAGAGTATTCCGTATTGTAATTTTTCTCAATGGAAGAGTCGGTGGAGGCAAATGTTGGTATTACTCATAATTAATTAATATTATATCTTCTTATAATAAATCAATCATTCCAATACTTTAGCAGGGATAAATAATAATAATAATAATAATAATAATAATAATAATAATAATAATAACAACAATAATAATAATAACAACAACAATAATAATAACAACAACAATAATAATAACAACAACAATAATAATACTAATAATAATAATACTAATAATAATAATAGTAGTAATAATAATAATAATAATAATAAAGAAGGTAATGACGATAATAACTAAAGATAACTATGATAATGGTATTCTAGGGATAGAAAATATAGATTCACTTAACTATGAGTAAAAGACCCTCTAAATAACTACTAATTATTAAGTCTAAGCATAAAAAGATAAATATCCTCATCTATAGCAAAGTTAAATAATAATTATATAGCATAAGGAATATCAACTAAGGAGGTTTCATTATAAGATAAATAACCTATCGACACGACCACATTCTACCGTTTTTCTATACAATTGGAGGATTATAGAAGACTCAATAGGGTTGTCACTA